>CM042014.1:19985062-20185062 GCA_023525715.1 Cichorium intybus
ATGTTGGCTTGAATTACCCCAATCTTCTCATTAGTTACTCTAACAATCTCTGGCCCTATAAGCTTAGTCTCACCTGCCTCCAACCAGCATAGAGGAGTTCTACACTTTCTACCATACAATGCCTCGAAGGGTGGCATTTTAATGCTAGAATGGTAGCTGTTATTGTATGCAAACTCCACTAATGCTAGGTGTTCATCCCAACTGCCTCCAAATTCCATCACGCATGACCGTAGCATGTCTTCTAATGTCTGGATTGTTCGTTCACTCTGACCATCTGTTTGTGGATGATACGCTGTACTTAGCTGAATTCTCGTCCCCATTTTATCTTGTAAAGCTCTCCAAAAGTTAGAGGTAAATCTGGGGTCTCTGTCTGACACGATAGACAACGGTGCACCATATCTTCTTAACACTTCATCTGTATACAACCGGGCTAACTGCTCCAATGGAGTAGTTTCTTTTATGGCTAGAAATAGTGCACTCTTGGTCAATCGGTCCACTATGACCCATATACTATCATGACCTCTTCTCGTTCTCGGTAACCCGACAACCAAGTCCATGGTTACATCTTCCCACTTTCCGACTAGAATATGCAATGACTGAGCATCCCCATGCGGGACCTGATGTTCCGCCTTGACTTGTGCACATATAACACACTTGGAGATGTACTTAGCTATCCTCTTCTTCATTCCAGGCCACCAATACTGTCTTTTCAGATCTTGATAAGTCTTGGTACTCCCTGGATGCATGGAATACTTTGACTTATGTGACTCTTCTAGAATCAGCTTTCTTATTCCTCCTGTCTTGGGTACCCAAATGCGGTTCTTGAATGTCTTTAATCCTTGACTATTAGTCTCAAACTGAATGTCTTTTCCTAGTTTTTCATCTTTTAAGTTTCCACTTTCTTCAACTTTCTGCTGAGCTGCTTTAATCTGCTCTATAATACTAGACACCAATTCTATGCGCATCGACCTTGCCTTGATTCTTTTCTCAGGAGCTTTTCTACTTAATGCATCTGCTACTACATTTGCTTTACCCGGATGGTATACAATGTCGCAATCATAGTCACTGATCAGCTCTAGCCATCTACTCTGTCTCATGTTCAACTCTTTTTGAGTGAACACATACTGCAAACTCTTGTGATCGGTGAATAACTTGCACTTTGTACCATACAAATAATGTCTCCAAATCTTCAAGGCAAATACGATCGCTGCAAGTTCTAGATCGTGGGTTGTGTACTTTTTCTCTAGATCTTTCAACTGTCTGGAAGCGTATGCTATAACTTTTCCTCTTTGCATCAATACACAGCCAAGCCCCCGATGCGAGGCATCGCTGTACACTTCAAAATCTTCTGTCCCATCTGGCAATGTAAGGACAGGCGCGTTACACAACTTCTCTTTTAATGTAGCAAAAGCTCTTTCTTGTTCTTCTTGCCATCTAAATTTCTCTTCTTTTCGGGTTAATCGTGTAAGTGGCACTGCTATACGGGAGAAATCTTGGATGAATCTCCGGTAATACCCGGCAAGACCGAGAAAAATTCTAACTTCTGTTGGCGTCTTGGGTGGCTCCCATTTCATCACTGCTTCAACTTTTGCTGGATCAACTTTTATACCTTGGATAGAAACAACATGTCCAAGGAACTGCACTTCTCGCATCCAAAACTCGCACTTGGAGAACTTTGCATATAGCTGTTCTCGCTTCAAGGTCTCAAGTACTGCTCGCAAGTGACTCGCATGCTCTTCTTTATTCTTTGAGTATATCAGTATGTCATCTATGAACACTATAACAAACCGGTCTAGAAACGGTTTACAGACCCGATTCATTAAGTCCATAAAAATCGCTGGTGCATTCGTAAGACCGAATGGCATTACTAGGAACTCGTAATGCCCGTATCGTGTACGGAATGCTGTCTTTTCTACATCACTTTCTTTTACCCTGACTTGGTGATACCCAGATCTCAGATCAATTTTAGAAAAATAATCTGCACCTTGTAGCTGATCGAACAAATCGTCTATTCTGGGCAGCGGGTAACGGTTCTTGATGGTAATCTTGTTCAGTTCTCTATAATCAATGCACATTCGCATTGACCCATCTTTCTTCTTTACAAACAGAACTGGAGCACCCCACGGAGAAGAACTAGGCCTGATGAAACCTTTATCTAATAACTCCTGCAACTGGGACATTAATTCCCGCATCTCTGTTGGCGCTAACCGGTACGGTGCTCGTGCTATTGGAGAAGCTCCTGGGACAAGATCTATCCGGAACTCAACTTGCCTTTCTGGTGGCAAGCCTGGTAACTCATCTGGAAAAACTTCTGGAAATTCTTTTACTACTTCTATGTCTTTATATGTCTGTTTTACTTTGTCTTCAGTCATCACATAGGCTAGGAAAGATACACATCCTTTCCTGATACTTCTTCGGGCCTTAGCTACACTAATGATATTGGGCACGTGCTTTCTTCTTTCCCCATATACGTACACCTTAGCTCCTAGGGTTTTAACAGCCACCCTCTTCTGACCACAAGCTATCTTCGCATCATTTACACCAAGCCAATCCATTCCGATTAATACATCAAAGTGTTGGATTAGGTGTCTAAGCCATGACTAATAATTAGTATTTACCTAATTAATAGAAGCACAGTCCATTTGGGTTGCCCTCATGGCTGGAGGTTTGGTAGAAAATTCGATAGAGAGAAAGGTTGATTTATTATGGGATTAATAAATCAACAGGAATTAAATATATGGTTTATTAATATATTAAAGTGATAATATATTAATTAGAAACTATATTAATTAATTAGGAATTAATCCAGAATTAATTGGATTTAATTTGGGGATTAAATTAATTAATTAAAGGTGCAGGGATTAAAACTGTAATTATTCAATAGTTGAGTAAGTGACAGTGGGAGTGACCAGTGGATTTCGATTTCTATATATGGTATATATAGATTTCGAAATTGATATATAGAGGATAAATAGGAGTTTGAATTATAAGATAAAAGGTTTATCTTATTTGAATTCAAAAAAGGTTTATCTCTAAGGTTTATCAACTGGCCATTTGGAAACTATAAATAGGGGTTCCCAGGCATCATTAAATTTCGCCACTTTCATATCTCTCTCTGGATTTTCGATTTCTCCTCCCCTCTAGCTTGGGTGTGACTTTCATTTGAGGCAGGATATTTTTGCTGCTTAGCTTCAAGAAATTAAGGTTGGTTTTTCTATTTGATCTTTAGTTTCTTTTATTGGCCTCTAGGTTTTTGTTATATGTTCAATTAGAAGAAAACATAGATCCTTATAGGTTGCATGTGAACTTAGGTTATTTAGTTCATGGTTTGCATAAAACCTTTCAGTGGTATCAGAGCCTGTTTTGTTTTCTTGTTGAATTGTTATAACTGTTTTAGGGTTTTAAGCCTATAAACCCTAATATATATCAGGATCGATTTCTAGGATTAGGGTTTTGGAAACCCTAATCCCCCCTTGCCTATTTCGAAAATCACAATTAGGGTTTTAGAAGGTTTTCTATTTTTGGTAACTTTATTTGTTAATTAAATGGATAACCTTAAACCCCATTATTTAAAATCGAAATTTAGGGGTTTAAGGATAGGTTTTAATTAATTTGATTAATTTGGATAAACCTATCTTCATTTGAATTAATTTAATTAATTGTTAATTAAAAGATAATTCAAAAAGGGATTTAATTAATTTTAAATTGTCGAAATTAATAGATAAATCCAAAAAAATATTTTAAAATGTTTAAAATATTTAGATTTAATTAATTTAATTAATTGGTAATTAAAATTGATTAAATCGAATTTTAAGGTTTAATTTAATTTAAAATTTAATTGTTAAATTTGGTAAAATTAAAAGATAAACCTTGAATATTTTAAAGGGTTTTAAAATACATCTTATATATGTTATTAAAAGTTAATATTATATATATGAGATAAATTTGGTTAGTCAAATCAATAGTAGGCCTCATTCACGAAGCTGGTCTATAAAGTGGGTATAAGGAGACTGCCTATAAAATGGTAGTCTAATGGGTGAACACTCTCACCCACCGCTCGCCTGATCAGTGGAGGGTCGTTAGCCGAACGGGTTTGACAGAACCACTTAATCATTAAAAGTATAATGATCAAAGTACTAGAACCATTTATAAAATCCCAATCTAGTTACTTTAGGAAAAATGTGAATTTGATGCTACCCCATGAAATTGCACATTGCACTTTATGAAACGTTGGTGGAGCGTGTGTGGTTTACCGGCACACCAATGGGGATTCATAAAGAGTGGCAATGGGTGTCTCGGGTGTTATCATTGTTGATGGAGCGTGTGTGGTTTACCGGCACATCAATTTGAGATGATAATGGACCCCGAGAGTACCAAGCTAATTTGCATGGTTATTCACACCCGGTTTGTGATCCTCGGCATCCCAGTCACAAACGGTGGGGCATATCCGAGATTAAACATGCTATTGAACAGTTCAATATATCTCAAAAGAAACTAGGAATTCCATTTATAATAAGATTATTTTTTCCGCGGTGGAATTGGCTGAATCGTCATTCGCCTACCTTTATAAAATTTGCTTATAGATTACGGCATCCCTCTTCTATGTTGCAAATTGTTATAGTTGGATCCTAGCCTTATTTTATATTGGGTTATTATAAGGACCGACAAGTATCTAATTAAACTTACCTTCTTTTATAGATGTCTTCTGCTGATCAATCCGCTCCCCAATCAAACTCCAGTGTTCCCTCTATCCACTCATTGTGTTCCAAGGTTCAATTGAACGGGACAAACTACAATGACTGGATTAGAAACATCAAGATGGCTCTGAGGTACGAGAACAAAGAGTATGTTCTCGAGACTGAGCTTGTCGATGTTGACCCTGAAACTGCTACTCCCGAGGAAATTGCCTCGTACCAAAAACATTCTGATGATGCGACCAAAGTGGCCTGCATCATGATCGCCACAATGAACCCCGAATTGCAAAGGATATACGAAGACTACTGGCCCTTTGAGATGCACAAGGAGCTTGCGGAAAAGTTCCGTAAGCAAGAGCGCATCGAGAGGTGCGAGGTGGTCAAGGACTTCACGAACAGCAAACCTAAAGATGGAGAGTCCATCTGCGCTCATGTGCAAAGAATGCAAGGTTACGTGGAGCGGCTTAGAAAGCTTGCGATGCCTGTACCGGAGGAGTTGGCCGTTGACATAGTGCTCAACTCCCTACCGAGTTCTTATGACCAGTTCAGGCTGGCTTATCATTTGAACAACAATCAGGCTAACCTGACTGAGTTGCATCGCATGCTTCGAGTTGCTGAGGACGGGATGAAGGGTAAAAGTGTACCCTCGGTCAATCAGCCCGTCCTAGCCATTGGAAGTGGCAAAGGAAAGAAAAGGAAGGGCCCTCCTAAGCAAAATTGGAGGGAAAAGGTTCAGGTCGGGTCATCCAGTAATGGCTCGAGAACTAAGACTTCCCACATTCCTTGTGTAGCCAACCCCGATGAAGCCAACTGTTTTTATTGCAAAGAGAAGGGCCATTGGAAGAGAAGCTGCCCCAAATACTTGCAGGATGTCAAGGATGGGAAAGTAAAGCCATCGACAGCAGGTATATACACTATCTCTAAAAACTCACCATCTTCTAATTCTTAGGTCCTTGATACAGGATGTGGTTTTCACATTTGTTCTGATCTGCAGGGCCTAAAGGAAAGCAGGGAGGTGGAGCACGGTAGACTGAACCTAATCATGGGCAATAGGAGATCGTCCCCTGTTACCAAGATTGGAGTTTATAGTTTAGTGCTTAGTAGTGATGTTAGTTTAGAATTATTAAATTGTTGCTATTTGCCAGAAATGGCAAGAAACATTATTTCATTTCACGCATTGTTCAGACAAGGATTTCAATTTTCTTTTGATAATAAAATTGGCTCGATTTCTGTTTTCAAAAATGGTATTTTGATTTTTACTGCTTATCCTTGTGATGGTGTGTATGAAACTGTTGAATGTGTTGACAATTTAGGACATAGTGTAAATTATATTGATTCTACTAGTGGTGTAGAAAAGGCATGTCTGTGGCATAGTCGGCTCGGGCACATCAGCAAGAAACGCATCGCCCAACTCCAAAAGGATGGAGTGTTGGAATCATTCGACCTCAGGTCGGATGATGTATGCGAATCTTGTCTGTTGGGCAAGATGACTAAATCACCTTTCAAAGGATCTTTTGAAAGAGGTGAGGGTCTGCTGGACATCATTCACACGGATGTGTGTGGTCCATTCAGATCAACCACAAAGGATGGCACGCGGTTCTACGTGACCTTTACCGACGATTTTAGTAGATACGGTTATATCTACTTGATCAAGCACAAGTCGGACACCTTTGAAAAGTTCAAAGAGTTTAAGAACGAGGTAGAAAATCAATTAGGCAGGAAGATAAAGATGCTCAGGTCCGACAGAGGCGGAGAGTATCTAAGTATCGAGTTCCTAGACTATCTAAAGGAATGCGGAATAGTTTCGCAGTTGACACCTCCCAGGACACCACAATTGAACGGTGTTGCGGAGAGGCGCAACCGAACCCTGTTGGACATGGTTCGTTCCATGATGAGTCGAGCTTCACTTCCCATTCACTTCTGGGGGTATGCCTTAGAGACTGCCGCCCATATCCTCAATCTTGTCCCTACTAAAAAGGTTGCTAAAACACCTCATGAAATATGGACGGGGAAAGTTCCCTCGTTGGCACATATCAAAGTCTGGGGTTGTGAGGCTTTCGTTAGACGAGAGACTCAAGACAAACTCGCAGAAAGAAGCGAAAGGTGTTTCTTCCTTGGTTATCCCAAACAGTCCTTTGGATATCTATTCTACAGACCGAGCGAGGACGTGGTTTTTGTAGCTAGACGAGCGGTCTTTCGAGAGAGAGAGCTCATATTCAAAGAGGACAGTGGGAGTACCATTGATCTGGAAGAAATTCAAGAGTCATCAGATGACGCAACCTTAGGAGAAACTAGCAACCAACATGAGGAAGAAGTTCCTGTTGGTCCGACAGATGTATCCTTACCTCTTAGGCGTTCCGGTAGGGTTAGCATGCCACCCGAGTTTTATGGGTTCCATATAACTTCGGATGGGGACACGTTTGTCAGTGATAGGACACTGATAAATTTGGATGAACCAGCTAACTACCAGGAAGCAGTGGCGGGCCCTGAGTCTGCCAAGTGGAAAGAGGCCATAGATAGCGAGATCAAGTCCATGTATGACAATCAAGTTTGGAACTTGGTTGACAACGTACCGGGTCGAAAGACAGTCGGGTGCAAATGGATCTTCAAGAAGAAGACCGACATGGACGGAAAAGTACACACTTTCAAGGCAAGACTGGTTGCGAAGGGCTTTACTCAAACCCCAGGGGTTGACTATGACGAGACCTTCTCACCAGTAGCCAAGATAAAGTCTATTAGGATTATGCTGGCCATAGCTGCATTTCATGACTATGAAATTTGGCAGATGGACGTCAAAACCGCTTTCCTTAATGGGAAGTTGACTGAGGATGTTTACATGAATCAGCCAGAGGGTTTTGTCGATGCAAAGTATCCTAATAAGGTGTGTAAGCTTGAGAGATCAATCTACGGATTGAAGCAAGCTTCTCGCAGCTGGAATCTTTGTTTCCATGAGAAAGTCAAAGAGTTTGGCTTCTCTAGGAGCGAGGATGAGTCCTGCGTATATGTCAAGGCTAGTGGGAGTATAGTCACCTTTCTGGTGCTGTATGTCGATGACATACTGCTCATGGGAAACGATATTCCAACCTTGCAAGATGTCAAGGCTTGGCTTGGGAAATGTTTCGCCATGAAGGACCTAGGAGAGGCTGCCTATATTCTCGGGATAAGAATATTGAGAGATAGGAAGAAGAGACTGATTGGACTTAGTCAGGGTACATACTTGGAAAAGGTACTGAAAAGGTTTAGTATGGAAAATTCCAAGAAGGGAGAGCTGCCTATCTAAAGTAATGCAAAATTGAGTAAGACTCAAAGTCCGAGTACAGACGAAGAAATAGCTGAAATGAGTCGGGTACCTTATGCTTCGGCTGTAGGATCGATCATGTACGCTATGACGTGTACTCGCCCTGACGTGGCCTTTGCTTTAAGCATGGTCAGTCGGTACCAGGGTAACCCTGGAAGGGCACATTGGATAGCTGTGAAAAATATACTCAAGTATCTGCGAAGGACAAAGAACATGGTGTTAGTCCTCGGTGGCAGTGATACCTTGAGAGTTGAAGGATATACAGATGCCAGCTTTCAGACGGATAGAGACAGTGGTCGGTCTCAGTCGGGCTAGGTATTCCTTTTGAACGGTGGAGCAGTTACTTGGAAAAGTTCCAAGCAAGAAACAGTGGCTGATTCTACGTGCGAATCAGAGTACATAGCAGCAAGTGAAGCGTCAAAGGAAGCAGGTTGGCTGAAGAACTTTATCGGTGACCTTGGAGTAGTCCCGAGTATTCAGGAGCCCTTGGAACTGTTCTGCGATAATGAAGGTGCGGTCGCCTTGACAAAGGAACCGCGAGATCATGGAAAGTCCAGACATATCGACAGAAAGTACCACTACATCAGGCATAGGGTAGAAGAAGGTCACCTCCTTGTAAAGAGGGTATCATCGGAAGATAATCCTGCAGATCCCTTGACAAAGGCTCTGAGTAGGATTAAGCATAATCAGCATGCTAGGAGCATTGGATTAAGAGATGATATAAGTTTTTGTAATTAGATAGGTTTTGAAACTTGTAACAATGTTATTGTATTTGATTTTTGTGATTTAATAATAGAGATTTATTAATGAGTAATGGTTTACTAAATTTTGTCAATTACATATCATTGTGTTTCATTTTGCATGTTTTACTTCCTGAATAATTGGATTATTCGAATATCCACAGTCGATTACACTTTTTGGGAGTAAGTGTGAAGTAAGACTGTCATGAATTGGTAATAGATTGTCTAAGGAGTTAGACATTGCAATTGGATTGCTGCACCATTCGTGAGTACTTGGAAATGGAGATTTGAGTATTGGATAAACCCGCGCTCAATGGATTGCTTCATGGATTACATCACGAGCAATATTGAGACGATAATATCTTTTGATCTTTAAGCTGAGACATATGAGTTATGATTTGCTAAGACGGTTGTTCATTGATAATACGAAAACGCATCGGTAACTCGGTGTTATAAAACGTATTGTTGTGAGTAATTTGTCTGGTAAAAGACATAAGTATATGAGTCAAAGTTTATTCGTCCCTTGACCCTAACGGGGAACAGATATCTGTAGGCCTCTCGATGATTTTGAAGTTGACTAAAATGGTTGGCCAACCGGGACTAAATTGGTAGTCTAAGAGTCATATGCAAATCGGAAATCGAGGAACAGTGAATCAGACCGGGATTGATTTTATCCATGTCTTGAGTCTGAAAATATCTTGTTGGACGGAGGATCATCTGATCACTTATCTATGGACAGGACTGATTAGATCAGAGTTTGGCATTGGTTTCTAGGAAGCTACAAGTGCTGGTTAATTAGAGGCTAAATTGGTAATTATAGTCATAGACTTATCCAAGTGGGAGACTGTTCGATTAGGTGTCTAAGCCATGACTAATAATTAGTATTTACCTAATTAATAGAAGCACAGTCCATTTGGGTTGCCCTCATGGCTGGAGGTTTGGTAGAAAATTCGATAGAGAGAAAGGTTGATTTATTATGGGATTAATAAATCAACAGGAATTAAATATATGGTTTATTAATATATTAAAGTGATAATATATTAATTAGAAACTATATTAATTAATTAGGAATTAATCCAGAATTAATTGGATTTAATTTGGGGATTAAATTAATTAATTAAAGGTGCAGGGATTAAAACTGTAATTATTCAATAGTTGAGTAAGTGACAGTGGGAGTGACCAGTGGATTTCGATTTCTATATATGGTATATATAGATTTCGAAATTGATATATAGAGGATAAATAGGAGTTTGAATTATAAGATAAAAGGTTTATCTTATTTGAATTCAAAAAAGGTTTATCTCTAAGGTTTATCAACTGGCCATTTGGAAACTATAAATAGGGGTTCCCAGGCATCATTAAATTTCGCCACTTTCATATCTCTCTCTGGATTTTCGATTTCTCCTCCCCTCTAGCTTGGGTGTGACTTTCATTTGAGGCAGGATATTTTTGCTGCTTAGCTTCAAGAAATTAAGGTTGGTTTTTCTATTTGATCTTTAGTTTCTTTTATTGGCCTCTAGGTTTTTGTTATATGTTCAATTAGAAGAAAACATAGATCCTTATAGGTTGCATGTGAACTTAGGTTATTTAGTTCATGGTTTGCAGAAAACCTTTCACAAAGGACTTAATTCCAATGGGAAGGAGATTAAGTCGAAACTTCTTGCCGTTAATGTCAAGTTCACAATCTCGGTACATGTACTGAACTTCAACAAATTTCCCGTCTGCCACTTCTACCTCAAAAACTAGATCTAACAATTCTAATGGTACTCTCAATTTGGCTCCAAACCCATGGGACACAAATGAATATGTAGAACCGGAATCAAACAACACATATGCAGGTATCGAGTTGATCAGTAGTATACCTGAGACCACATCATGCGTCTCCCTCGCTTCTTCCCTGGTGATCTGAAAAGCTCTAGTCTTCACTTTCTGTGGTTCTGTCTTCTTTTGAGCTGTTGACATTATAGTTTCTCCTCCCTTGTTTGGGCAGTTAAAACTATAGTGCCCCATCTGATGGCATGAGAAGCACTCCACTTCACTGGCTTTCTTGGCTTTGCAGTCTTTCGCTTTGTGACCAAGTCCACCACAATTAAAACAGGCGTTTGACCCCGCTTGGCACTCGCCACCGTGTTCTTTCCCACATTTCTCACACTTCTTTACACTTCCCTGTCGACTCTGACTTGAACTTATCTTCCCTTTCTTCTTTATGTTTCCACTGCTACTAACTGACTTCCTCTTGTCACTAAAGCAAGGTCCTTCCTCTTTTCTTCGTTTTCCAATATCTTCCACGGTTCGGGCAGCATTGATCGCCCCATAATTCCATGTCAAACCCCGGACATAGCGGTTAATTCGAGACCGCTCACTAGGGTAAGACTCCCCCACAAAAGGTAACATGTCGCAAAACTTCTTCGTATATTCGTCCACCGTCAATTCTCCTTTCTTTATTGTTAAGAAATCTTCGTTTATTTTCTCCAAATCTCGCGTGGGACAGAATTTATCTTTGAGACACGAAACAAACTCTGCCCATGACCAACCATATACAACATCTGTTGAAAATACGATAACTGATCTCCACGAATAAGGTTTTTAAGCCGTTTACTGTGTGACAGATATGTATTTTAGCTATAATATGCGGAATAAATAAGAGTTGCGGAATAAATATAAACTAAAACTAAGTTACTGAAAGCTGTAAATAAATAAAATAAAGCGGTAAATTTAATCTAGACAGTATTTAAATGGACAGAAAGCGGTAAATAAAGTAAATGTTAGAAGTTAGAGGTTAGATGTAATAAACGCCATTATCAACGATAAAGTGTTTTTACAATAAATAAAAAGGTTAGAAGTTAGATGTTAGATGTCTCGGTTAAATACAGTCCACATATGTTTTCGTTGTTGTCACGGTTCAATTTGTATGTCTTGGAATTGAGTACAATTGATTTATAAAGGTTTAAATAAATCAATAACGGTACAGGTATTATAATTTCAAAAGAACTTATCGATAGTAGATGAAGATGGTGATTTTCTTTGATGCGTCGATTCTTGCTCTTTGCTCGGTTTTTCTTGCTGAAATGGTATTTCTTCGGTTTTGTGTTGGTTTGGGCGTGGGTTTGCTTGTGTGTGTGTATTGTAGTTGTATTGGTGCTGTATGGGTTTGGTGTCGGGTGGAAGTTTTATTTGGTGTCGGGTAGAGGTTTGTTTAGAGGTTTGAAGTTTGGTGTCGGGTGGAGGTTTTGTTTCTTGCGGTTATATGGTTTGATTCTTGTTGAAAGATTCAGAGATTTGAGTGTCTTGAGGTGTTTGGTCGTGGGTTTCTTTGAGTATATGTGAGTATATGTCTAAGGTATTATTGAGTGTTGTGTAAATGGCAAGAGGTGAGCTTCTTATTTATAGTTGCTGAGAAACAGCGTTCGCGTCGCGACCAGGTCTTCCGTCGCGTCGCGAGGGTGCTTGGCTGGTGGTCGGTGCGCTTTTTGTCGGGTCAGTGCGTCTTCGCTGGTACGTCGAGCTTTCCGTCTCGTTTCCTTTTGGTCGCGTTGCTTTTGGTCGCGTCGCGAAGACTCGTCGCTGAAAGTGTTGTGTTTGGTCGTCTCGCGATCAAGAGGTTGGTGTTGTCGCGTTTGGTGCTTCGCGTCGCGACAAGCCTTCCCGTCGCGTCGCGATTGCTGTAGCAATCTGGACTTTTGTGTTTTGTTTTTCTTCACGTCGCGACACATATCTTGTCTCGCGTTGAAGGCTTCGCGTCGCGACCAAGGGGGCCGTCGCGTCGCGAGTGCTGTAGCATTCTGGACTTTTATGTTTAGCTCTTCTTCACGTCGCGACCATGGTGTCCGTTGCGTCGTGATTGCTGTAGCTGGGTGATATTTTTGCATTTTGGTTCATAACATCACTTCCTCTGGTTTGGTTGTTTTCTCAAGGTTTCTTGGGTTTTGATTTATGTTTGTTTTTGATCTCGAATTTACGCAACCTGAAATAAACTGATAATATTTGTCAGATAAAATAAAAACAGTTCATCTTATTTCAGTGATGGTCACATACAAAAATATTATTTTCAACAACATCCTTTCCCAAGCTTTCATATTTGGTGTTCCACCACACAAAAGCATCATCCTTCAACTGCCGGGAGGCGTAGTTGACTTGATCTTTTTCTCCACATTTACTAGCTTGCATCACTTGTTCGATCTCTCGGACCCATCTCATTGTCACCTTTGGCTCAAAACTGCCATGGTATTCGGGCGGTTTGCAGGCCATGAAGGACTTAAAGGAGCAGCCCTTCCCTTTCTTCTTATTTTCTCCACTACCTTCTTCCTCGGTCGCCCTTTTTGAGACTTCTTGTGAAGATTGGGCTCTGGGTTCACCCATTCGACCATCAATAATATTATTCACATCTTGTTTTAGCTCGTTTCGTAAGTTATTGATTAGATACTGAATTGCTTCCATAGTGACAGGTTGTGGTGGTGGGTTTGGCTCAGCCTCATCATTTCGAAGAACATATGGTTCACTTCCTCTTGAGGAAGTGTGACTGCCCTCACCCCTGTCAGCTTGTCTTCTGCCTTCCATTACTATATAGATGAACAAATTATCGGTTTAATACACAATTCTATATAGTATTTCGTAAGCGGTAGCATGTTATCTCCTTATCTTGACTGCACTTTTATAACAGTCATACTCACTCTATGCCTCCTATATTACTAAGGCAACTTACTACTACTCTTGCTAGTTTAAGCCTAGGATGGTATTCCAACCTAATTCGCTTAAACTATGGCTCTGATCCAAAACTGTAACACCCCTTTTCTCAAACCATATTTAAAAATACAAATACAGTTTCAAACATATTTTACAACTCGTGACTATAAAATAGCCACTTAAATTTTTGTTTTATTTTACAAACTTAAACTCGAGGGGTATTACAGACTCAATACAGATAACCATAATTTAAACTTACAGTGTACAAAACGGTTCCAACTGCAACCTTCGCTCCCTTCACCTAAGTACATAGCATTTCAAAAACATAGTATACGTGAGACATAAAGTCTCGTGAGTAATATGGGTTTAGACCCAAAACTTTTCTATTCCAAACTTGAAATATTAAAAGTACACTGCTCAAAACTGATTTATATCATAAATCTCAAAATGTCTTACTATCTTTACTTTTAAGCTTTAAAACAAAAATGCTTTCTTTCTCAAAACTGCTTTCTTTCTCTTTTTCTTGTGACCAACTGAAACTCATGAATTAAGTTATTTTAATTCATTCTACTAGCTCCCCTCGCGGGACAGAACAGATCCGCCCACTCGGTTATGCTCATTCTGTCTCTCCTTTGTGACTTGGAACAAATTCAAGCACAAGGGTATACTAAGCTAGACAACTACTTCGCGACAGGAGGTACCATCCCAGTAGTGTCTTCTGATCCCCCGATTATGTGGGTGATCCTAGTCCGGACAACTGGCTCATACTTCTTTCTTTCTTTAATTCTTACTTCATTTTATCTCAAATTGGTCAAAATGGGACACAATTTGTAAACAACTCTTACTCAAACATTTTATAACTCTTTACTGAAAATACTTTAAAAAAACTGATTTTGACAACTTAGTTCCCATAAGGAACTTCTTTCAAAATACCTTGCAAACCATACTTTAAAAATCTGTTTTAAACACTAAGCCCTTGTATAGAGCTTCATTCAGAACTATTTTTCAAACTTTAGTATTTATAAACATTTGGAAATCTTACTTTTCTGAAAATAACATATTGCTATGTACTATAGAAATCCTCATAAAACTCACCTTGGTTTTACTACGGTTCATTAGGCTTCACGTACGCCTTTTCCTTTCCCGTGCTCAATAACGTTTGAAGCACCACCTATACAAGTAGTATATATAAATACCCAATATAATTAACTCTATAATGCTAAAGTCTCATATAACATAACTTTAGGTTATAATAAATGTATAGCCATTAATAAACTCGTTTAACGGTTTTCTCCGAAATACACGTATATTGCTACAGTACCCCCGAGGGGTCGTATTTCAGTTCCGACTTTTCCGCAAGGTCGGATTACGGATTTGACCATTCCCAACATGTTCTTATACCATTTTAGGGTTATAGCGAAAATTTCAGATCAATCGGACATGTCTAGCTATGGTTTCTAGCGTTTGGATTTCTAACATTTTTAACATTTTTGGTCCCTGTCTGAAGGGCACTGTAGCACGCAGTGCACTGTAGCACGCAGTTTTGGGGCATTAAGCTCTTATTCCAGGTCTTAATCACATGGGGTTTGTTCCTTGACTAAAACCCTTAACTAATAACAAGTTTTAAGCCACTAGAAACAACTTAATCATACCAATTCATGATTTAGGGTTCTTGAGCAACATTTCAATTTATCAACAATAGCAATCTACTTTGCTATTTTTAAGATATGTTCTTACTACATGAACATGTTTAAGCCCAGAAATCACATACACTTCATGAATTATGACTGAAATTACAGATTTCAGTCCACTCCATGGAAACTCATCAAGAACACACAAAAGCATGGGTAGAAACTTCAATTACTAACCTTGTTTATTTTGGAATCACCAATTCCAACCTTGTTTCCTTTAATTTCTTGGCAATTCCCTTGAGCTCCCGTGTTCTTCTTCTCTATAGCTCTCTCTCGTGCTCTCTAGAATCCTCTCAACTGATTTCTGAACATAGAGAGTAATAACTCTCTTATTTTATATTTAATATTTATAAAATAATTACATTTTGGTCCCTAATCTTTTAATTTCTTCACAAGAGTGGTCCTAAGACCCAAAATCTTGCAATAATGTTCCATTAACTTCCAACTTGACATTTTCTTGACAATTTGGTCATTTTCATGTCAAATGACCATTTTGCCCTTTTCGGCCATATTTCACTATTCATGCGGTAAAACTCCAAATTTCACATAATCTCTTATTTCCTATATTATAATTTCACAAATACATATTATTTTACATAATAGTCGTACAACGTGTCAAAAGACGGTTTTACCCTTTACAACTTTTTCGCGGGTTCTTACAATTAAGTCATCAGGATATGTTCATAACACTTCTGATTTGTCCAAGAGGCTCGAGGAACCTGATGTAATCTCATTCCAAACCCTTTCGGAATCCTAAGATTACCAATAATCCTTGTATCATGATTTCCAGAAACTATTTCCTTTCGGGGACTCTTTCTTATGCATCTTGAATCCCATCAAGATCATATTCTCAACGGCTAAGTCAATACTGTCAGTCTCATCTATCTGATAGATGTCATTACACTTTGTAATGATAAGAGACGTTTCCTAGAACCAGTATGTAACCCACATACAATGATAGCAGATAACAACGATACTCCCACTGGCTTTGACACCGTTATATGACTCTTTCGGACTATTCACAAAATCCAGAACTTATGGCACATTTTGCAAAAACGAAATCCAAACCTTTCCGACATATTAAAGGAAATCTTTCAGACTATTCACAAAATCCAAACCTTTTGGCCTATTTTGAGAATCCGAATATCCTTTCTTGCGAGATGCCCATGGGACAAATCCCGGGGCCGTGTATCTTTTGTAATGGCATGCTTTATGTGAGTCCCTATTAGTGTGCCGGTAAACCACACACGCTCCACTAACGACTCACACTATGCCATGCAGAATCCTCTCAGATTACATCTTCTATTGAGAGTGCTTCTCTCAGAATCAATTGCTTGACTCCAAGTGATGACTCATTCAACCAGATGTTCTGTAAGTACATTTCTATGTTCCCTTCTTTTAATGATTCAATTACTCCCACTGGTTCCTAGACCAGTTGTAAAGATCAATAAAACTGTCACATAGACTGTGTCTCGCAGTAAGGTTCTCTTATTTGGCAGCAACAATTAATTTTATTAAGCACTCAATTCATCATGTGACTCTAAGTCAAATGATTCCAAAGTCCTGTCCAACTGGACCTTTGGTTGAAGTGATTCTCATAAAATTCACTTTAACAATCATAAAGAACACAATTTACAAATCCAATCCCATTGGATGTATCAACATTCAAGTTATTACCATTTACGTCATCAACACATTCACACAACATTTCGAGGACAATTAAAACAATCATGTTTCAAAAAAAATATTTCTTTAAACCAGAATTATCCTCAGAACAATGTACTATGCGAATCCATGTCGTATGTATCTATAAACTAATAACAAGAACAAATATCTAGCTTAACCCAAAAACCGCACGAGCTCCAGATCCAATCTGAATATGCTCCTGTGCGACACCATCCCGCATCCTCCAGAGTTCGTGCATACAGAGCAAATGTGTGAAACACATCCTGTATTAAGGAAATGAGGATCAGGTGTTCTGAATTCTAAGATATTTATGAGTTTACCAAACGGTTTGGCTTTGGAGCATTTTTCCAATCTCTCCGTGACTGTGTCCCACCTTGTGGATTCCAAGTTTGAAACATCGAACAATCGGTCCAGACGATCTGGATCATTTCTTGATGCACCTTAATACTGGACTCAATCCTGAAGCAACTGAATTAATGGAACTATGCTTCTCCATGAACGATTCATACAGAGTCGACATTGAATGTGAAAGGTTTTCCGCAACCATGAACTAAATAAACTAAGTTCACATGCAACCTAGAAAAGATCTATGTTTTCTTACTTTGAACATGTAACTAATTCCTAAAGGCCAAACAAAAATTAACTAAAAGAATAAATCATAAAAACTAACTTTTAGTTTTAATCTTGAAGCTAAGCAGCACAAGTGTCCTGCCTCAAATGAGATCACACCCAGGGAGCCAGAGGGTGGACGAAAATTCCAGAGAGAATTATAGAATGAGCAACTGATAATGAGGTCTAGGGTTCCCTATTTATAGGGAACCAAGTGGCAAAGCTAGAAACCCTAGCCGCTGCCCATTTTTCCGGATTATCTGTACGCGCGCCGCGGCCATATCGTTTGCGCGCCGCGCGCCGCAATTCAACTATTGAATTCGTACGAATATGTACGCGCGTCGCGGCCTTTACATTGGCGCGCCGCGCGCCGCAATTCAACTATTGAATTTGTACGACTTTAATCCCTGACCTACTGATTAATCTAATTAATGCCACAGAAATTAATCCAATTAATTCCTGATTAATTATTAATCAATCAACATAGTTTCTAATTAATATATTATCACTTTAATATATTAACAAACCATATCTTTTATTTCTATTGATTTATTAATCCCATAATAAACCAACCTTTCTCTCTACCGAACTTTCTACCAAACCTCCAGCTATGAGGGCAACCCAAATGGACTTTGCTTCTATTTAATAGGTAAATATAAATTATAAGTCATGGCTTAGACACCTAATCCAACAGTCTCCCACTTGGATAAGTCTATGACTATAATTACCAATTTAACCTCTAATTAATCAGCAAACTGTAGCTTCCTAGAAACTGCTGCCGAACTCTGACCTAGTCAGTTTTGTCCATAGATAAGTGATCAGATGATCCTCCGTCCAACAAGATATTTTCAGTCATGAGACATGGATTGAGATCAATCTCTGTCTGACACACTGTTTCCCGATTTCCGATTTTGCTTATGACTTTCAGACTTCTAATTGAACGAATCAATTCAGTCCTAGCTGGCCAGCACTTCAGTCAACTTCAAAATCATCGAGTGGCCAACAGATATCTGTTTCCCGTCTGGGTCAAGGGACGAATAAGCTTTGACTAATATGTTATATCTTTTACCCGACAAATCACTCACAACAGTACGTTTTATAACACCGAGTTACCGATGCGTTTTTCGTACTATCAATGAACAACCGCCTTGCAAATTATAACTCATATCTCTCCACTTTAAGACCATAAGATATTATCGTCTCAACATTGCTCGTGATATAATCCATGAAGCAATCCATTGAGCGCGGGTTTATCCAATACTCAAATCTCCATTTCCAAGTACTCATGAACGTTGCAGCAATCTTATTGCTATGTCTAACTCTTTAGACAATCTACAAACCAATTCATGACAGTCTTCCTTCATACTTACTCCCTAAGAGTATGAACGACTGTTGATATTTGAATAATCCAATTATTCAGGAAGTAAACATGCAAAAGCGAAACATAAAATCTGACTGGCAGCTACTCCTGCTTATTACCAAGTCTCCACGAGGTAATCACCAAGTCGGATTTATCATAACTATTATCGGTTTCTTATTCTCTTTTAAACTTTCGATTCAAGCCTTTTATATCAATGTCTATGACCTTTTCACTCTTTCTATGTATCCAAGTGTCTAACACTTATACATTTTATTGCAGATGATCCTATCAGATACTCTTCCGATGATCTCAATTTGTCATTCTGTCATTTTGTCATTCTCTCTCACAACTCCATTCCGGTGATGTGTACCGTGACTGCCCATGGTTCTCGGGTCTTTAGTCCACATGACTACACCCTAAGACAATTTCGAGGTGTCATGATGTGCCGGTGACCCACACGCGCTCCATCAGAAACCAACGAAATTCTTTAACCATGAAGTCCTACAGCACCACGTTCTGGTGTAAACAATTACCGATTTGAAAAACCCTTTCAAATCAATCACCCTAATCATTTCCCAATGATTTCTCACGTCTGTTCAAAAATCCATTCGATATTCTCAGCCAGGCAAAATCCTGAATCCAACTTACAATGCTCTAAGCATTAAGTCATCAGGATATGTTCATAACACTTCTGATTTGTCCAAGAGGCTCGAAGAACCTGATGTAATCTCATTCCAAGCACTTTCGGAATCCTAAGATTACCAATAATCCTTGTGTCATGATTTCCGGAAAACATTTCCTTTCAGGAACTCTTTCTTATGCATCTTAAATCCCATCAAGATCATATTTTCAACGGCTAAGTCAATACTGTCAGTTTCATCTATCTGATAGATGTCTATGAACTACGTGAGCATGCTGCACCTTCTTTGTTTCTTTCATGCCAATTCATTACACTTTGCAATGACCGGAAACTCCATTCCTGGGGTTATGCATCTTGAATCTCATCAAGATCATATTTGGCAGAATTCTGATCTATCTAATAGATGTTCACAACCACCTGAGTATGTTGTATCTCTTAAAGTCTTTCATAGCGAACCATTTCTTAACACCAAGTCATTACACTTTGTAATGATAAGAGACGTTTCCTAGAACCAGTGTGTAATCCACATACAATGATAGTAGATAACAACGACACTCCCACTGGCTTTGACACCATCATATGACTCTTTCGGACTATTCACAAAATCCAGAACTTATGGCACATTTTGCAAAACCGAAATTCAAACCTTTCCGACATATTAAAGGAAATCTTTCAGGCTATTCACAAAATCCAAACCTTTTGGCTTATTTTGAGAATCTGAATATCCTTTCTTGCGAGATGCCCATGAGACGAATCCCGGGGCCATGTACCTTTTGTAATGGCATGCTCTATGTGAGTCCATATTAGTGTGCCGGTAAACCACACACGCTCCACTAACGACCCACACTATGCTACGCAGAATCCTCTCGGATTACATCTTCTATTGAGAGTGCTTCTCTCAGAATCAATTGCTTGACTCCAAGTGATGACTCATTCAACCAGATGTTCTGTAAGTACATTTCTATGTTCCCTTCTTTTGATGATTCAATTACTCCCACTGGTTCCTAGACCAGTTGTAAAGATCAATCAAACTGTCACATAGACTGTGTCTCGCGCTAAGGTTCTCTTATTTGGCAGCAACCGGGCTCACCAATGCTTCCAGCAGTCGGATTACTTATCCGTACCATCTTTAGTGTTTTACCACTACCCGGTATATCACCCAAATCATAACTCCTTATGATAGTGACAATAACTACTGGTCAAGCGAAGAGAGGGTATGTCAGGTTTAACAGGAATCTAATTCCTGGTCAAGTCCCAGTGGTGACTAAAGGTTCTTTCACTTGGCTAATCCCTGAACTCATTCAGAATTATTCTTACTCCCACTGTTTCCTTAGAACTTGAGTTCTTTCTAAAAGTACTCTTCTTTCAAAGGATAACCGGAGTGGCCAATGAAACGACATTGCTGATCAGTTTCAGGCTTATCATGAGATTCAGACGAATGCTACATGACCCTGGACTTTCTATGTACTAGTGGGATGATCCCAGCTTTACATTTCAGACAGTGTCAACATAACCTACTCAGTCTAAGATGTGGTCGGAATATGGCTTCTGCGGTCTGACTGGTTGAATATTCAGTTCATTGAAATATTAGTCGGAAATGTATCCAGTGTATCTTATACACC
This sequence comes from Cichorium intybus, assembly GCA_023525715.1. Classification (NCBI taxonomy): domain Eukaryota; kingdom Viridiplantae; phylum Streptophyta; class Magnoliopsida; order Asterales; family Asteraceae; genus Cichorium; species Cichorium intybus. The sequence goes on from CM042014.1 coordinate 20,006,086, forward strand.
GAGGATCAAAACTATTTCGATCAATGCTCCATCATCTTCCCTAAGACACATTATAACCATTAGTGTTCTTGGAAGAGGATAAACTGTGAAACATTTTCTCAGTTTATGTTGTTACTCAGGTTCTGTTGATCTTATGCTTCCTTTGAAATCTTTGAACACTTCAAGGTTCCAATCAATCGCTTATTCCGATAAACGAAGCCATATTTGTCAAACTATTTGGCAAATATTTTGAAGCATAACTAATCGTGTTCTGTTCGAAGATTCGAGCAATACACAGTAACTTATGTGTCTGTTGCTCAAAATCTTAATACCTTTACAGTTCCATGTAAATTTATGACTTTGTTAATATTGTTCAAGACATGCAATCATCACCTGACTCCAAGTCAACTGATTCCAAAATCCTATCCATTGGATCTTTGGGCGATTCCTTTCTTGCCACAATTAATTTTATTAAGCACTCAATTCATCATGTGACTCTAAGTCAAATGATTCCAAAGTCCTGTCCAACTGGACCTTTGGTTGAAGTGATTCTCATAAAATTCACTTTAACAATCATAAAGAACACAATTTACAAATCCAATCCCATTGGATGTATCAACATTCAAGTTATTACCATTTACGTCATCAACACATTCACACAACATTTCGAGGACAATTAAAACAATCATGTTTCAAAAAAAATATTTCTTTAAACCAGAATTATCCTCAGAACAATGTACTATGCGAATCCATGTCGTATGTATCTATAAACTAATAACAAGAACAAATATCTAGCTTAACTCAAAAACCGCACGAGCTCCAGATCCAATCCGAATATGCTCCTGTGCGACACCATCCCGCATCCTCCAGAGTTCGTGCATACAGAGCAAATGTGTGAAACACATCCTGTATCAAGAAATGAGGATCAGGTATTCTGAGTTTTAAGATATTACCGAGTTTGCCAAACGGTGTGGCTTTAGAGCATTTTTCCAATCTTTCTGTGACTGTGTCCCACCTTATGGATTCCCAGTTTGAAACATCGAACAATCGGTCCAGACGATCTGGATCATTTCTTGATGCACTTTAATACTGGACTTAATCCTGAAGCAGCTGAATTAATGGAACTATGCTTCTCCATGAACGATTCATACAGAGTCGACATTGAATGCACTTCCATAATTGTCTTATCCGGTTACCCTTTCTGTTCATCTGGATGAACAGATCAGCGAGTTGAGCTAATGCTTAACTCCCGATCACAAAAGGGAAATCAGTTTTATACTGTTCGCCTATGTATCCCTCAATCTCGGGAACACGCTGAAAGGTTTTCTGCAAACCATGAACTAAATAACCTAAGTTCACATGCAACCTATGAGGATCTATGTTTTCTTCTAATTGAACATATAACAAAAACCTAGAGGCCAATAAAAGAAACTAAAGATCAAAACAGAAAAACCAACCTTAATTTCTTAGAAGCTGAGTAGCAAAAATATCCTGCCTCAAATGAAAGTCACACCCAAGCTGAGAGGTATATGGATCGAAAATTCCAGAGAGAGGGTATGTTGAAATTGGCTAAATTCATATGGTGCCAGGGATCCCTATTTATAGTTTCCAAATGGTTAACTGATAAGCCTTAGAGATAAACCCTTTTGAATTCAAATAAGATAAACCTTTTATCTTATAATTCAAACTCCTATTTATCTATTTATCAATTTCGAAATCTATATATTTCCATATATGGATTTCGACTTCCACTGGTCACTGTCACACTGTCACTTACTCAACTATTGAATAATTATAGTTTTAGTCCCTGCACCTTTAATTAATTAATTTAATCCCCAAATTAAATCCAATTAATTCTGGATTAATTCCTAATTAATTAATATAGTTTCTAATTAATATATTATCACTTTAATATATTAATAAACCATATATTTAATTCCTGTTGATTTATTAATCCCATAATAAATCAATCTTTCTCTCTACCGAATTTTCTACCAAACCTCCAGCCATGAGGGCAACCCAAATGTACTGTGCTTCTATTAATTAGGTAAATACTAATTATTAGTCATGGCTTAGACACCTAATCCAACAGTCTCCCACTTGGATAAGTCTATGACTATAATTACCGATTTAGCCTCTAATTAACCAGCACTTTAAGCTTCCTAGAAACCAATGCCAAACTCTGATCTAATCAGTCCTGTCCATAGATAAGTGATCAGATGATCCTCCGTCCAACAAGATATTTTCAGACTCAAGACATGGATAAAATCAATCCCGGTCTGATTCACTGTTCCTCGATTTCCGATTTGCATATGACTCTTAGACTACCAATTTAGACCCGGTTGGCCAACCATTTTAGTCAACTTCAAAATCATCGAGAGGCCTACAGATATCTGTTCCCCGTTAGGGTCAAGGGACGAATAAACTTTGACTCATATACTTATGTCTTTTACCAGACAAATTACTCACAACAATACGTTTTATAACACCGAGTTACCGATGCGTTTTCGTATTATCAATGAACAACCGTCTTAGCAAATCATAACTCATATGTCTCAGCTTAAAGATCAAAAGATATTATCGTCTCAATATTGCTCGTGATGTAATCCATGAAGCAATCCATTGAGCGCGGGTTTATCCAATACTCAAATCTCCATTTCCAAGTACTCACGAATGGTGCAGCAATCCAATTGCAATGTCTAACTCCTTAGACAATCTATTACCAATTCATGACAGTCTTACTTCACACTTACTCCCAAAAAGTGTAATCGACTGTGGATATTCGAATAACCCAATTATTCAGGAAGTAAAACATGCAAAATGAAACACAATGATATGTAATTGACAAAATTTAGTAAACCATTACTCATTAATAAATCTCTATTATTAAATCACAAAAATCAAATACAATAACATTGTTACAAGTTTCAAAACCTATCTAATTACAAAAACTTATATCATCTCTTAATCCAATGCTCCTAGCATGCTGATTATGCTTAATCCTACTCAGAGCCTTTGTCAAGGGATCTACAGGATTATCTTCCGATGATACCCTCTTTACAAGGAGGTGACCTTCTTCTACCCTATGCCTGATGTAGTGGTACTTTCTGTCGATATGTCTGGACTTTCCATGATCTCGCGGTTCCTTTGTCAAGGCGACCGCACCTTCATTATCGCAGAATAGTTCCAAGGGCTCCTGAATACTCGGGACTACTCCAAGGTCACCGATAAAGTTCTTCAGCCAAGCCGCTTCCTTTGACGCTTCACTGGCTGCTATGTACTCTGATTCGCACGTAGAATCAGCCACTGTTTCTTGCTTGGAACTTTTCCAAGTAACTGCTCCACCGTTCAAAAGGAATACCCAGCCCGACTGAGACCGACCACTGTCTCTATCCGTCTGAAAGCTGGCATCTGTATATCCTTCAACTCTCAAGGTATCACTGCCACCGAGGACTAATACCATGTTCTTTGTCCTTCGCAGATAATTGAGTATATTTTTCACAGCTATCCAATGTGCCCTTCCAGGGTTACCCTGGTACCGACTGACCATGCTTAAAGCAAAGGCCACGTCAGGGCGAGTACACGTCATAGCGTACATGATCGATCCTACAGCCGAAGCATAAGGTACCCGACTCATCTCAGCTATTTCTTCGTCTGTACTCGGACTTTGAGTCTTACTCAATTTTGCATTACTTTGGATAGGCAGCTCTCCCTTCTTGGAATTTTCCATACTAAACCTTTTCAGTACCTTTTCCAAGTATGTACCCTGACTAAGTCCAATCAATCTCTTCTTCCTATCTCTCAATATTCTTATCCCGAGAATATAGGCAGCCTCTCCTAGGTCCTTCATGGCGAAACATTTCCCAAGCCAAGCCTTGACATCTTGCAAGGTTGGAATATCGTTTCCCATGAGCAGTATGTCATCGACATACAGCACCAGAAAGGTGACTATACTCCCACTAGCCTTGACATATACTCAGGACTCATCCTCGCTCCTAGAGAAGCCAAACTCTTTGACTTTCTCATGGAAACAAAGATTCCAGCTGCGAGAAGCTTGCTTCAATCCGTAGATTGATCTCTCAAGCTTACACACCTTATTAGGATACTTTGCATCGACAAAACCCTCTGGCTGATTCATATAAACATCCTCAGTCAACTTCCCATTAAGGAAAGCGGTTTTGACGTCCATCTGCCAAATTTCATAGTCATGAAATGCAGCTATGGCCAGCATAATCCTAATAGACTTTATCTTGGCTACTGGTGAGAAGGTCTCATCATAGTCAACCCCTGGGGTTTGAGTAAAGCCCTTCGCAACCAGTCTTGCCTTGAAAGTGTGTACTTTTCCGTCTATGTCGGTCTTCTTCTTGAAGATCCATTTGCATCCGACTGTCTTTCGACCCGGTACGTTGTCAACCAAGTTCCAAACTTGATTGTCATACATGGACTTGATCTCGCTATCCATGGCCTCTTTCCACTTGGCAGACTCAGGGCCCGCCACTGCTTCCTGGTAGTTAGCTGGTTCATCCAAATTTATCAGTGTCCTATCACTGACAAACGTGTCCCCATCCGAAGTTATATGGAACCCATAAAACTCGGGTGGCATGCTAACCCTACCGGAACGCCTAAGAGGTAAGGATACATCTGTCGGACCAACAGGAACTTCTTCCTCATGTTGGTTGCTAGTTTCTCCTAAGGTTGCGTCATCTGATGACTCTTGAATTTCTTCCAGATCTATGGTACTCCCACTGTCCTCTTTGAATATGAGCTCTCTCTCTCGAAAGACCGCTCGTCTAGCTACAAAGACCACGTCCTCGCTCGGCCTGTAGAATAGATATCCAAAGGACTGTTTGGGATAACCAAGGAAGAAACACCTTTCGCTTCTTTCTGCGAGTTTGTCTTGAGTCTCTCGTCTAACGAAAGCCTCACAACCCCAGACTTTGATATGTGCCAACGAGGGAACTTTCCCCGTCCACATTTCATGAGGTGTTTTAGCAACCTTTTTAGTAGGGACAAGATTGAGGATATGGGCGGCAGTTTCTAAGGCATACCCCCAGAAGTGAATGGGAAGTGAAGCTCGACTCATCATGGAACGAACCATGTCCAACAGGGTTCGGTTACGCCTCTCTGCAACACCGTTCAGCTGTGGTGTCCTGGGAGGTGTCAACTGCGAAACTATTCCGCATTCCTTTAGATAGTCTAGGAACTCGATACTTAGATACTCTCCGCCTCTATCGGACCTAAGCATCTTTATCTTCCTGCCTAATTGATTTTCTACCTCGTTCTTAAACTCTTTGAACTTTTCAAAGGTGTCCGACTTGTGCTTGATCAAGTAGATATAACCGTATCTACTAAAATCGTCGGTAAAGGTCACGTAGAACCGCGTGCCATCCTTTGTGGTTGATCTGAATGGACCACACACATCTGTGTGAATGATGTCCAGCAGACCCTCACCTCTTTCAAAAGATCCTTTGAAAGGTGATTTAGTCATCTTGCCCAACAGGCAAGATTCGCATACATCATCCGACCTGAGGTCGAATGATTCTAACACTCCATCCTTTTGGAGTTGGGCGATGCGTTTCTTGCTGATGTGCCCGAGCCGACTATGCCACAGACATGCCTTTTCTACACCGCTAGTAGAATCAATATAATTTACACTATGTCCTAAATTGTCAACACATTCAACAGTTTCATACACACCATCACAAGGATAAGCAGTAAAAATCAAAATACCATTTTTGAAAACAGAAATCGAACCAATTTTATTATCAAAAGAAAATTGAAATCCTTGTCTGAACAATGCGTGAAATGAAATAATGTTTCTTGCCATTTCTGGCGAATAGCAACAATTTAATAATTCTAAACTAACATCACTACTAAGCACTAACTATAAACTCCAATCTTGGTACCAGGGGACGATCTCCTATTGCCCATGATCAAGTTCAGTCTACCGTGCTCCACCTCCCTGCTTTCCTTTAGGCCCTGCAGATCAGAACAAATGTGAAAACCACATCCTGTATCAAGGACCCAAGAATTAGAAGATGGTGAGTTTTTAGAGATAGTGTATATACCTGCTGTCGATGGCTTTACTTTCCCATCCTTGACATCCTGCAAGTATTTAGGGCAGCTTCTCTTCCAATGGCCCTTCTCTTTGCAGTAAAAACTGTTGGCTTCATCGGGGTTGGCCACACAAGGAATGTGGGAAGTCTTGGTTCTCGAGCCATTACTGGATGACCCGACCTGAACCTTTTCCCTCCAATTTTGCTTAGGAGGGCCATTCCTTTTCTTTCCTTTGCCACTTCCAATGGCTAGGACGGGCTGATTAACCGAGGGTACACTTTTACCCTTCATCCCGTCCTCAGCAACTCGAAGCATGCGATGCAACTCAGTCAGGTTAGCCTGATTGTTGTTCAAATGATAAGCCAGCCTGAACTGGTCATAAGAACTCGGTAGGGAGTTAAGCACTATGTCAACGGCCAACTCCTCCGGTACTGGCATTGCAAGCTTTCTAAGCCGCTCCACGTAACCTTGCATTCTTTGCACATGAGCGCAGATGGACTCTCCATCTTTAGGTTTGCTGTTCGTGAAGTCCTTGACTATTTCGCACCTCTCGATACGCTCTTGCTTACGGAACTTTTCCGCAAGCTCCTTGTGCATCTCAAAGGGCCAGTAGTCTTCGTATATCCTTTGCAATTCGGGGTTCATTGTGGCGATCATGATGCAGGCCACTTTGGTCGCATCATCAGAATGTTTTTGGTACGAGGCAATTTCCTCGGGGGTAGCAGTTTCAGGGTCAACATCGACAAGCTCATTCTCGAGAACATACTCTTTGTTCTCGTACCTCAGAGCCATCTTGATGTTTCTAATCCAGTCATTGTAGTTTGTCCCGTTCAATTGAACCTTGGAACACAATGAGAGGATAGAGGGAACACTGGAGTTTGATTGGGGAGCGGATTGATCTGCAGAAGACATCTATAAAAGAAGGTAAGTTTAATTAGATACTTGTCGGTCCTTATAATAACCCAATATAAAATAAGGCTAGGATCCAACTATAACAATTTGCAACATAGAAGAGGGATGCCGTAATCTATAAGCAAATTTTATAAAGGTAGGCGAATGACGATTCAGCCAATTCCACCGCGGAAAAAATAATCTTATTATAAATGGAATTCCTAGTTTCTTTTGAGATATATTGAACTGTTCAATAGCATGTTTAATCTCGGATATGCCCCACCGTTTGTGACTGGGATGCCGAGGATCACAAACCGGGTGTGAATAACCATGCAAATTAGCTTGGTACTCTCGGGGTCCATTATCATCTCAAATTGATGTGCCGGTAAACCACACACGCTCCATCAACAATGATAACACCCGAGACACCCATTGCCACTCTTTATGAACCCCCATTGGTGTGCCGGTAAACCACACACGCTCCACCAACGTTTCATAAAGTGCAATGTGCAATTTCATGGGGTAGCATCAAATTCACATTTTTCCTAAAGTAACTAGATTGGGATTTTATAAATGGTTCTAATACTTTGATCATTATACTTTTAATGATTAAGTGGTTCTGTCAAACCCGTTCGGCTAACGACCCTCCACTGATCAGGCGAGCGGTGGGTGAGAGTGTTCACCCATTAGACTACCATTTTATAGGCAGTCTCCTTATACCCACTTTATAGACCAGCTTCGTGAATGAGGCCTACTATTGATTTGACTAACCAAATTTATCTCATATATATAATATTAACTTTTAATAACATATATAAGATGTATTTTAAAACCCTTTAAAATATTCAAGGTTTATCTTTTAATTTTACCAAATTTAACAATTAAATTTTAAATTAAATTAAACCTTAAAATTCGATTTAATCAATTTTAATTACCAATTAATTAAATTAATTAAATCTAAATATTTTAAACATTTTAAAATATTTTTCTGGATTTATCTATTAATTTCGACAATTTAAAATTAATTAAATCCCTTTTTGAATTATCTTTTAATTAACAATTAATTAAATTAATTCAAATGAAGATAGGTTTATCCAAATTAATCAAATTAATTAAAACCTATCCTAAACCCCCTAAAAATCGATTTCAAATAATGGGGTTTAAGGTTATCTATTTAATTAACAAATAAAGTTACCAAAAATAGAAAACCTTCTAAAACCCTAATTATGATTTTCGAAATTAACAAGGGGGGGATTAGGGTTTCCAAAACCCTAATCCTAGAAATCGATCCTTAGCAAAATTAGGGTTTATAGGCTTTAAACCCTAAAACAGTTATAACAATTCAACAAGAAAACAAAACAGGCTCTGATACCACTGAAAGGTTTTCTGCAAACCATGAACTAAATAACCTAAGTTCACATGCAACCTATGAGGATCTATGTTTTCTTCTAATTGAACATATAACAAAAACCTAGAGGCCAATAAAAGAAACTAAAGATCAAAACAGAAAAACCAACCTTAATTTCTTAGAAGCTGAGCAGCAAAAATATCCTGCCTCAAATGAAAGTCACACCCAAGCTGAGAGGTATATGGATCGAAAATTCCAGAGAGAGGGTATGTTGAAATTGGCTAAATTCATATGGTGCCAGAGATCCCTATTTATAGTTTCCAAATGGTTAACTGATAAGCCTTAGAGATAAACCCTTTTGAATTCAAATAAGATAAACCTTTTATCTTATAATTCAAACTCCTATTTATCTATTTATCAATTTCAAAATCTATATATTTCCATATATGGATTTCGACTTCCACTGGTCACTGTCACACTGTCACTTACTCAACTATTGAATAATTACAGTTTTAGTCCCTGCACCTTTAATTAATTAATTTAATCCCCAAATTAAATCCAATTAATTCTGGATTAATTCCTAATTAATTAATATAGTTTCTAATTAATATATTATCACTTTAATATATTAATAAACCATATATTTAATTCCTGTTGATTTATTAATCCCATAATAAATCAATCTTTCTCTCTACCGAATTTTCTACCAAACCTCCAGCCATGAGGGCAACCCAAATGGACTGTGCTTCTATTAATTAGGTAAATACTAATTATTAGTCATGGCTTAGACACCTAATCCAACACACGCAAACTGGTGCTACTTTCTTCTAGCTTGCAACTTCAAGCTCTTTGAAGATCCTAGTTCGTTCCTTTTATTCAACCAGTTCACGGAACCTTTCCTGAACTAGCTGTGCTAACTTATCAGACCCCAAGAATTCTAAATCCCTACGGAACTCGGGGTTAATGATCAATAGCATAAGGCAACGAACTTCCTTGGACTCAATAGTCAAGGAGTCATGCTCATCACAAGCTGCAGTGTGATGCCATGTTTGGGAGCGGACACTCAGTTTGATATGGTTCGCCAGCAAAACTAAGAACTATTCTCTAATTGCAAAACTATATCATATAGTCAAGGCCAGTCAGCCTTACCATATTTAACAGGTGCTTTCTGAAGCTCCCAGAAATGGGTGAAGGAGGGGAAGGAGGAGAATGACACTTTCTTCAGACATATATAAAATTTGAATTTATTCGTTTAATTCATCCTTTTAAATAATTACCCAATATACATTATTTAACAAGGCTAGGATCCAAAATACCCCAACTATGCTGTGAAGAAGGATGTCGTAGTCACAACACAGTGGTCATTAAGGTAGATAACTTTTATCAATTTTAGTCTTATGAAATTCCTAGTTCTGTGAGATTCATTGAACTATTCAATGGCATGTTTAATCTCGGATATGCCCCACCGTTTGTGACTGGGATGCCGAGGATCACAAACCGGGTGTGAATAACCATGCAAATTAGCTTGGTACTCTCGGGGTCCATTATCATCTCAAATTGATGTGCCGGTTAACCACACACGCTCCATCAACAATGATAACACCCGAGAAACCCATTGCCACTCTTTATGAACCCCCATTGGTGTGCCGGTAACCCACACACGCTCAACCAACGTTTCATAAAGTGCAATGTGCAATTTCATGGGTTAGCATTAAATTCACATTTTTTCTAAAGTAACTAGATTGGGAATTCTTGTACGGGTTCTAGTACTTTGATCATTATACTTTTAATGATTAAGCGGTCCTATCAAAACTGTTCGGCTAACGACCCTCCACTGATCAGGCGAGCGGTGGGTGAGAGTGAACACCCATTAGACCGCCATTTTATAGGCAGTCTCCTTATACCCACTTTATAGACCAGCTTCGTGAATGAGGCCTACTAATGATTTGACTAACCAATTTATCTTATACATATAGTATTAACCTTTAATAATATATATATATAAGATGTATTTTAAATCTTTTAAAATATTCCTGGTTTATCTTTTAATTTCCTGAAATTTAACTATTAAATTTCAAATTAAATTAAACCTTTAATTTGATTTAATTTATCTTTTAATTAACCTATTAATTAAATTAATTAAATCTAGATATTTTAAACCTTTTAAAATATTTTAGGATTTATCCTTTAATTTTCGAAATTTAACCATTAAATCAAAATTAAATTAAATCCCTTGAATTATCTTTTAATTAAACAATTAATTAAATTAATTCAAATGTAGATAGTTTTTTCCAAATTAATCAAATCAATTTAAACCTATCTTAAACCCCTAATTATCGAATTCAAACAAACTGGGTTTAAGATTATCCATTTAATTAACCAATTAAAGTTACCAAAAATAGAAAACCTTCTAAAACCCTAACCAGGAAAATCGAAAAAGAAGGGGGGAGGGGCTAGGGTTTCAAAAACCCTAAACCCCAAAATCGAAATCAGGCCCAAAAGATTTATAAACAATAAACCCTAATTAGGAAAACTATTACAGCCATTCAATAAGAAAACAACCAAATGCTCTGATACCACTGAAAGATTTTCCGCAACCAAGAACTAAATAACCTAAGTTCACATGCAACCTAGAAAAGATCTATGTTTTCTTACTTTGAACATATAACTAATTCCTAAAGGCCAAACAAAAATTAACTAAAAGAATAAATCAGAAAAACTAATCTTTAGTTTTAATCTTGAAGCTAAGCAGCACAAGTGTCCTGCCCCAAATGAGATCACACCCAGGGAGCCAGAGGAAGGTCACAAAAATTCCAGAGAGAATAATAGAATGAGCACAAATAATGAGGTATAGGGTTCCCTATTTATAGGGAAACAAGAAACCCTAGCCGTCAGCCATTTTCCGGATTATACGTACGCGCGTCGTGGCCTTTACATTTGATCGCCGCGCGCCGCAATTCAACTATTGAATTTGTACGACTTTAATCCCTGACTTCCTGATTAATCTAATTAATGCCACAGAAATTAATCCAATTAATTCCTGATTAATTATTAATCAATCAACATAGTTTCTAATTAATATATTATCACTTTAATATATTAACAAACCATATCCTTTATTTCTATTGATTTATTAATCCCATAATAAACCAACCTTTCTCTCTACCGAACTTTCTACCAAAACTCCAGCTATGAGGGCAACCCAAATGGACTTTGCTTTAATTAATTATGTAAATACAAATTATTAGTCATGGCTTAGACACCTAATCCAACAAGATGATGTCTAGGAGCGCCTCCATATGCATCAACCTTGTGTGGAGTTAGTGTTGACTCGTCAGTTGACCTTCGGTGAGTTTACCGGGAGTTCACATCCCAACTAATATCTTTTGTGTGTGTTATCTATTACTTTTCATGCATATTATTATGTGCAATGTGTTATACGATTACTACTTGTGCATTGCATGAAAATGAGTTTCCAAAGATGTTTTCAAATAAAGAGTATGATGATGTTTTGAAAGATGTTTTGAGCATCCTATTTGTGCATTGCATTGCATATAGGATGGGATTGACCGAGTGAACCTTATGATGACCTTAAAGATGTTTAATGATGTTTGGCTGAAGTAGCCACCTTTATGATGTTTTGAGTTTGACCCTTCTCTAAAATAAAGAGGGTGAGGAGACGCATGAGGGTGTTGCTAACCCTCATGGGACTAGTGTGATGGCCACTAGTTCTAGTTTAACCTATACGGGGATCAAGTGACATGCTTTGTGCATGTCATTTGTGAACTTAGGTATGTGTCATCGAGGTGAGTTGGACTTTTATGAGATGGACGTGGGTTGGGATAGTTGCATCACACATTGCATTTGCATATCATAACTATCTATTTTGAGTAAACCTTTATGATGTCTTAAACAACTTTTGAAGGGTGGGTTAAAACTATTTTTGGGGGTTTGTCCCGAGTGTGGTAGTTCACTACTCTCTCAAAATGAGTCAACCTCGGGTAAACTCACTAGGCATTTCAATTGCCTAACTTATTTTGATGTGTACTCAGGTTGAGAGGTTTAGATGACTTTAGAAGAGCTGGATGTTTAGAAGGCCACGGTTTGTGTGGTATCATTTAAGCTGTGTAATGGTATTTGAGTTGTTACAACCTCGCTACTTTATAAACTAAAATGTTTTATCTAAAATGGGACCAAACAATGTTTTCCGCAACTTAAACCTAAATTTATTTCTCATTAAACCCCATGTGTTTTAAAAATGATTTTGAAAGAAGATGACTTATTTGAAGATGTTGAAATTGAAGTTTTCACTAAAGGATGATTTTTGGAACAATGATGTTAAACATGTGTTAAAATGATGTTTTATGAAAAGCCTTAAGCGATGGTGTTTCATTTATCTACCTTAATGACCATTATGTTGTGATTACGGCATCCCTCTTCACACCATAGTTGGGGTATTTTGGATCCTAGCTTTATTAAATAATATATTAGGTAATTGTTTAAAAGGATTAAAATTAAATTAATAAATTCAAAATTTATAGATGTCTAAAGATAGTGGCAATTCTCCTCCTTCTGCTCCTTCACCCATTTCTGAGAGTCTCAAAAAGCACATGTTAAATATGGTAAGGCTGACTGGCCTGAACTATATGGTATGGCTTCACAAATAGAGAATGGTTATTAGTTTTGTTGGCAAGCCATATCTTATTGAGTGCCCGCTCCCCAAAGCATGGCATCACACAGCAGCTTGTGATGAGCATGAACCCTTGACTATTGAGTCCAAAAAGTTCGTTGCCTCATGCTATAGATCATTGACCCCGAGTTCCTTTTGAATGTTATTGTTTTGATGCAATATTATCACATTAAAAGTTTATATTTTTTGTTGGAAGATTTTTTGACACAATTACATTTTTATCTTAAATAAAATAAAATTTTCATCTCCGTCCGTTGATTAAGCTTTATTTTTTTTCTTTTCAAAAAGTTATAATAACATATTAAATCGATTATCGTTTTTCATGATTCTATATTTTTGAGTTCGACAATCACAAATTTTACATGGCTCATGGACTTTATAACTTAAGCAATTCAACTTAATCTAAATTTTGATAGATATTTGCAAATTGACTTCGCTTTATTAACTCGAGTTAAAGAAAATTAGTAAACATGTTTTATAATTGTGTTCATTATGTATAATATCTCAATTGGTCTAAATTTAATATATAAACACCTCAAGACAATAAACTATTGAAAATTTCATACTAGTTATTTCAACGAACATATATCGGTCAATTTTTTACCATACAATTTATTTCTATGCAACGTAACTACACGCCTAATATGTGTGTGAGTGTATATAATCTTAAAAACTTTTTTTAAAATAAAAACTTTTTTCCTACAAATAATTTTTAGAGTGAATTACAATTTTGGTCCCTGTGGTTGACACGAAATTACAGTTTTAGTCATCCTTTTGAAATCTCACGTTCTTGGTCCCTGTGGTGGCAAAAAAATAACGAATTTGGTCCCTGTGGTATCCTTGTCCACATGAAAAGACCAAACTACCCTTTTCAATTTGTTTTTCCTTTTCTTTTTTAAATTTATTATAATTTAAGAAATTAAAAATAATAATAATAATAATAATAAAACAACCCTTACCCCCTGGTGTCTCTCTCTCAACCCTAATCCATCCGCCACCATCACTATAATGTCGACGATCATGAAGTTTTGTGGGGCCTTGGAGATTTTTTATTGTGGGTGTCGAAGGGATGTCGACGATCTATTGCAGCAACAATCGAGGAGGTGATTGAGGCATCTTCGTCTTCCCCAAGATTGCTTCCATTCTCGTCGACCTGATACCGCCACCTTCATCTCTGGTAGCGTCTTCCATTCTCTGTGGTGGTAAATGATCCACCGGCTATTGCAGCAGATCCGGTTGATAACTCCAGTTCCCCACCTAAACCTTCCAGACAATGCAATTTTCAGGTTCGATTAAGCCTCGTTGTGAAATTTGGATTCGAAATTGAAGATCAACTCGACTATTGGACTGAAATCCGATGAGTTTAATTATCAAGGGCACCACGGATTCTGTTTGTCTTAAACTTACATTGCATAAGGATTTGAGCTCGTTTAACCTATAAAGCCGATCCACTTCGATTTCAAGCACCTTCTGAATTTCTCTCTGATCGAGCTCCTTCATTTTCATCTCCATCATTAATTCCCTGTCTTTGAGCTTCGTCGTTCATGGGAGGAAGGTGGCGGTGATGTCGAGAAGGAGAATCTGAGAGAATCACACACCTAACCTTCAATCTCGATCTTGATTTCTCAATAACGCACCAGAATGCTGAAGATCGAGAAATTGAGAGGGAAGGAGGAAGAAATCGGATCTGAAAGGTGATTTTCTTTGATCGTTTCATCGCGAAAGCTTTCCATTTGTTGAATTTAGCGATTATAGCAATGATCAGTTGTATGAACTAAATTTTTTTGGTACAGACACTGTATTCGCTCTCATAGCATCATATTTTGATTTCCGATTACTTAGTTTCATTAACAATCGGATGATTATTGCCATTTTCTATGCGAACTTTGTGCACTTTGGCTTCTAGTCAACAATGATCTTAAATGCCCGAAAGGATGATGATGATAATAACACGATTACGAAGAAAACTAAATTCATCACCTAATCATTTAAAATCAAACAGCCCTTTACCTTTAACACTATTCAATGATCTTTTTTGCAGTAGTAGTAGACAGAGTAATTGGTCGTTACTATGATCTACTCCTCGTTCTTTCGCCGGAGAATTGATTGAAGACGAGAGAGATAGAGACGTAGTGGGGTAGGGTTGGGGGTGGGGGTTGAATTTTTCTTTTTCTTTTAATTACCAAAATAATAATATTTCAAAAGAAAAAAGAAAAAGAAATTAAAAATGGTATATTGGTCTTTTTACATGGCCAAGGGACCAAAAGTGCAAGATTTTGCCTACCATAGAGACCATCAACGTGAAATTTGAAAAGAATGACTAATACCGTAATTTTAGGACAACCACAGGGACCAAAATTGTAATTTACTCTAATTTTATTTTTGACTCCCTTGAGCTGGCCAAGCTAATAATAAAGTAGATATCTGTTCCAGATCAACATTTCCAAAATCCAAAGCGTAACTGAAATCCCAATTTGCATCTCGCGCATTGACAGTTAGACAATGCTTTTTTTTTGAACGGTTAGACAATGCTTTTGGATATGTAAAATTAAACTCTGGAAAAATAGGCTTGTCCAAATTACAAGTACAAACCGACGACTACGTTACGTCTCTCGTCTCAGTAGGATTCCGATTATCTAGATCAAACTGCCAGCGTGATCCGACGACCGGCGACGGTTGCCGCTGGATTTCGTGCATTCCTTTTCTTCTCCTCTACTCACCAGTAATTCGATTCGAAGGAATCTCGAAGAAATTCCACACGAATTTAGGTAATCAGGGCTTAAACCTCCAACGTCCGGGTTCTTTTTTGTATATAATTTATGTGATCTACTGTTTTTAGTAAATGTAGTGAAGAATGATATTTAATTGGGGCTAATTATAAACGATTGTGTTTGATCGAGGGAGAGTAGTGACTGAGACGGGAACTACAATGTGAACTTAATTATGGCTAGAGATCGGTAAATTCAAGAATTGTTGACCGCGATTGTCGAATAAATATCGTTAGGTTTCAATATTAGTAGAGACCGAATTAGATTTAGAGGAAAATGATCGCACTGATTCAAAACGTATTAAATATAGTTTGCACGGTCGACAAGGCTTTTTATGTTCAATATCTGATCTATTGAAAAAATTCGGATTCAGGAATACAGTTATATTTCTAGCATATGCGAATCATGAGTTTCTTTCTCTTTTTTATGGGAGGAGGTTGAGTTCGACTTGAAATGTCATGGATGTGGCAATTTTCAAAAGAAATGGATTGTGAAAATATATGACAAGACACGTCTGTGCATTTTGTAGTTGAAGACATGATCTAGGAACCCGTTAATAGAATCCAATAGTCAATTAGCAGTAGAATTAAATCAACTGATAAACCAAAGCATGTGCCATTCTAATTGCAACATTTCATTTGTTGAAGTTCATTGAGCTCTTTAATCTGACAATATTCATTGATTCTAGGAAAGCTAATATGGGAACAGATACTCATACTGCCAATTGGCATTCAGTTTTAGACAGCGACCAATGGGTTGCCCTCCCAGTAACTGGGAGACGACCATCAGCCCGCTATAAGGTTCACTCATATATTTGTTATACAATTATTTTCATGTCACACTTCTTTTCTTTTCCTATTCTTTGTTACACAATTATCTTTGTTCTTCCACGGTTCCACCTACATGCCAACTTTTTCTTTCATTGTAGCATTCTGCAGTTGTTGCTGATGGAAAGCTGTACATTGTTGGTGGAAGTCGTAATGGAAGATACTTATCTGATGTTCAGGTATTATTGTTGTTATCTTGTCATCATCAGTACTCCTATTTCCATTGTAGGTTTACTAATATGTTGTTATGATGGCAGGAATTTGATCTGAAAAGTTTAAACTGGTCGACAATTAAACTAACCTCAAAATTAGACACTGAAGATGTTAAAGATAGTCCACCAACAGAATTATTCCCTGCTGTATCTGGTCATAGTATGGTTAAATGGGGAAACAAACTCCTCTTTCTTGGTGGTCACTCAAAGGACACCTCTGACGATGTGACAGGTTTGTGTTATTGTTACAGCTGTCCTGACTGCTGACCTGGACAAGTGGTTAGTTCTGATTGAACCTTATGTTTTACTGATTAAATTGCAGTGCGTTTCATTGATCTTGAATCACACGTGTGTGGGACAATGGAAGCCACAGGGAAAGTTCCAGAAGCTCGTGGTGGACAATCTGTTTCATTAGTTGGCTCAAAACTTATAATGTTTGGTGGAGAGGGTAAAAATAGACGGCTTATGAATGATGTTCATGTTCTTGATCTGGAGACATTGACATGGAATATTGTTGAAACCATGTAAGTATATTCCACATATTTATATATTATTTTAAAAAGTTTTTGCATTTATTTTTTAATTTGTATGATAGACAGACTCCTCCATCTCCAAGATTTGATCATACTGCTGCGGTGCATGCAGACCGCTACCTTCAAGTATTTGGTGGCTGTTCTCATTCAATTTTCTTTAATGATTTACATGTGCTGGATTTGGAGACAGTGAGTTCTTTTTCTTTTTGTGCTATCATTTTAATTTTTAAATTTATAAAAATTTATTTTATTGTATTGCAGTTAGAATGGTCACAACCGCAGATTCAAGGTGATTTGGTGTCTCCTAGGGCAGGCCATGCTGGCGTCTCTATCGATGAAAATTGGTATATAGTTGGTGGTGGCGATAATAAAAGTGGTATGAATATAAATAAAATAAATAAAGGTTTTACTTCTTTATAGTTTATAAAACCTCAATATGATTTTTTTAACAGGTGCCTTGGAGACATTGGTGATGGATATGTCAAAACTTGTTATTTCAACATTGACAAATGTAAAAGGAAGAGATCCACTCGCCAGCGAGGTCACCATTGTATATAAAAGTTTTTCTTTGCTATTTACAATCATATTCATTTACTTTTTATTGAATTGTAACAGGGGCTGTCTGTATCATCAGTATTAATAGACGGTGAACACTATTTGGTTGCTTTTGGGGGGTATAATGGGAAATACCACAATGAGGTATTTGTGATGAGACCAAAACCGAAAGATTCTAAACATCCCAAGATGTTTCAATCACCCGCAGCTGCAGCTGCAGCAGCTTCTGTAACTGCAGCTTATGCTTTAGCCAAATCTGAAAGCTTAGAGTTCACAACCATGGATTCTAAACCTAAACCGGATCTTTCAGTTGAAGTTAATATGATCAAAGGTGAGAAAAAAACATTGGAATCGTCAATTACGGAGGTCAAAGCAGAAAATTCTGTTCTAAAGGAAAAACTTGAGGAATGTAATGGTGCTCATGTTGACTTATCAAAGGAATTGCATTCTGTTAAAGGCCAACTGGCTTCTGAGAGATCAAGATGTGCTGATCTAGAGGTATTTTAGTTATATGCTTGGTAATTAAAACACCTTTTTTTTTTTTTTAATTTAAAATGTAAATATTGTGGTGATTTTAGGCACAGATCTTGGATCTGCAGAAGATGTTATCATCAATGCAGACGATTGAGCAAGAGGTTGAAGCACTTCGGTCAGAAAAGTCAGCAATAGAGGATGATCCAATGATTGCTGCAACTGATGAAAAGCAAGCTTCAGGTGGAGTTTGGAGGTGGATAGCTGGATAAATTGGTTAAGATTTTAAAGAATCAAATATTTCATTCATTATAAATTGAATATTCCGAGTACAATTTTTCGCCTTTCAATATATAAGAGCGAGCTCCTCCCTTTTGTAATTACTTTTCAAGTTTGACACATCTTTGTTATTTTGGATTATGCTCTATTCATTACTTAAGATTACACCTGGTAAAAACGAGTTATTGATATGGCTAATAGAATACATAGAACGATATTTCCCCTTCTTGAAGCTTTATGATAAAAAATTATGGTGGTTAAAGTCTGGATTTGACATGCTGTTTGCTTTGTGCCACCAAATCTTTTCGCAAAATCTTGCCTGCTGCAGACTTTGGTATTTCGTTTATGAAGGAAACTTTCCTCACCTTCTTGAATGGTGCCACCTAAAATATGCAAAATAAATACAATCAGATGATGAGTGCATCACTTCTTTTGCCCTATTCCAGAATAAATTGCAATATTTGTTCATGTGGTAAAGTTTGTTGTGTCATGTCATATCATGTTGAGTCTTGTGTAACAAACAGTGTCTAGACGAACCTGACTAGCAACAAATTGAATGACTTGGTCTTCACCGAGATGAGATCCAGCTGCTCTCACCACGTATGCCATAGGTATCTCTCCTGCCTCTTCATCTTCAAGTCTAAAATATTGCACAAATTTTAACGACACCCAAAAACTCACACATACTGTAAACACACACACACAGAAACTCACGGTATGACCGCTGCATCAAGTATTTCTGGATGGCCAAGGAGTATGGCTTCAAGTTCTGCTGGAGCTACCTGCATTTGTACTTTATGTCATTTCATCATGTATGTATTTCAATTTTCAGAACACACACACACACACAAACAAATACAGTCATCCATCATACCTGGTATCCATTATATTTAATGAGTTCCTTTATCCTATCAACAATATAAAGACACCCATCTTCATCAAAATAACAAAGATCACCAGTCCTCAACCATCCATCCGAGTCAATAGTTGCAGCCGTCGCCTCTTCATTTCTCAAGTAACCTTTCATAACAGTGGGTCCTCTTAACCACAGCTCCCCTTCCCTATAAGGCGGCATAGCAACCCCCGTTTCAAAATCAACCACCTTAGCACTAAAACTCGGTAACAAACTGCCCGAACTAGCCGGATGAGTTTTCGCCTCTTCACTACTAACAAACAAAGTCGCTGCCCCACAGCTCTCGGTCAGCCCATACCCTGGCCTTAAAGCCACCCATGGAAACTTAGCCCTAAACCGGTCCACCAGTTCCTTACTCAACGGTGCAGCCCCGGACCCAACCCGTCTCAAAGACGACAAATCATACCCACCTCCATTATGTTTGACTAAACTTAGTATCACCGGAGGAACCGCCGGGATATTGTTGACTTTATGAGTGTGTATAGCTTCCAACATACCTTGAAATTCGTATTTTTTCATTAAAACGGTTGTAGTACCCGAACAAAACAACCCTAAACCAAAAAATGCGAGACCGTAGATATGAAACATCGGTATAAAACATAAGAAAACATCGTTGTTAGCTGACGTGTTTTCAACCGACCATTTTAAAAGTGTCATAACCGATATGAAGTTTGCATGTGTTAATACGACTCCTTTGCTCACCCCGGTTGTCCCGGAGGAATACAGTATCGCGGCTGTATCCGACTGAGTTGACCGGGTTTCTGGCAACTCCATCGGCTCACAGCCATCAATCAGTTCTTCTACCGACAGCTCATCCCCGCTAGAGGGACGAGAAGTCAGTAAGATAGGTACATTACTTGACGCCAACTTATGCGTCTCCCCGGGATCCACAACGGCTAATGTAGCACCCGAGTCAAGCACTTGCTTGGTTATTTCTGACTTGGTGTTAAGCGGGTTAGCCGTGGTGAGAACCCCACCGATTAAAAACACGGCTAGACATATGGTTGGGTAGAGGATTGAGTTTGGTGACAACAAAAAGACGACATCGCCCTTACGGATACCGAGCCCATGGTGCAACCCGGTTGCCAATGAGTAGATAGACCGTTTGAGTTGAGTGTAGGTGACTTGCTGGTTCGTTGCCAAGTCGATAAGAGCGACCCGTGACTCGGCTTGTTCTGATTTCGGGAATTGTGACAACACGAATGTAGCCGTGTCGAGGTAAGGGGTAATCGGGATCTTTTTATTGGTCCCGAGCTGAATGAGCGAGTGGTAGATCCCTGTCTCGGGAACGAACCCACTCGTCTTTTTTTCACCCGTTAGCTGATTTCGGGTAACGGGTGGTACTTCCTCAATGGTGTCCATGTAGCCGGGGAGATATGGGAGGATTTTAATTTAGTTGGAAAAAATTATAAGGGTTTATAGTATGGGATGATAATGTAGGCGTGTCTTTACGTGCATCGTTATCACCGGTGGTTAGGGGCATCGTTGCCTGTCATGGTTGCCGGCCGGGTTATTTTGACAAAAGTTGACACAGTCTAGGGTAGATTCCGTAGAATGTTTAGTGACGAAATGGATATACTTTGATTAATTGTTCATATCTTCTTGTTCTGTCCACTTTTTAAATCATGCTTCATCCCTACCAAGAAAAAAAAAAAAATAATAGCCAATTTTATATAAATCACTAATCTAAGTTTAAACAAAATACATAACTTGATTACTAATTTAACATAAACCTTTAATAATGAATTTACAAGTACGTTTTTTAAAATGAAATTTATCAAAAATATGGAGTTTGCTCTATCGATTAGGGTCTAAGATTTATCTATTTCTTTTTTCTTTTTCTTTCTTTGTTTTTAACTGAAAATAAGGTGGATAAAAAGCATTTAAGCTTCCTATTAAGATGTTTATATCTTGCTTCTTGTTTTAATATTAATTTGCAAAAAATGTAAGTTGGGGGTCACGTTTAGTGAGGCAGAGGAGCTAGCGGATATTATGAGGTGTTGTTCAATTAGACTTCCTTTTATGTATGTTGGATCACCGGCGGTTACTAACATGTCGCGTGACAGAATTACGAGTAAAATTTCTATATTGGAACGTTAAAACTCTATTAATTGGATGAAGAACCACTCTTTTAAAATTGGTGTTGTGAGCTTGGTAAGTTGGTATCTTTTATATGTCCTTATTTCTAGTCCTAGATACGATCATTAACTTTTTGGAGTTCTTACTTCTTAAGAAGTCTATTTTTTTGGAAGGAGAATTGGGTGGAAAAAATATGTCTTGGTTGAGACGTACAAATGTGTTGACAAGTAAAGATGAATGTGGTCTTGGAAGTTGGAATTGGTAGTGTTTGCATTTAATCGAGTTTTGTTATACAAATAGAGACAACTATTTCTTATACAGTCTAATTGAATTTGTAGTGTTTGCATTTAATTGAATTGAAGGAGATCTTGCAATCTATTGTGTTATCCGGTCAGCACAATCGTTTGATTTGTGAGTTACATGTCAAGACGATTTACCACTTCTTCATTTCTTGTCCCATGACTTCTTCCATTTGGAGATAAATTGAATATTGTTGGAATATTGATATTCATTCTTTTTAAAAGGCTTCTGAATGGATTACCTGAATTGATCATTCAGGTCTAAATACGGGTCAAAGAAGATGCTTAGATCTGGTCAAATTACAGCTATTTGGGTGCTTTGGATGTTTCGAATTCCATAGCTATTTTGAGAAAACCAATGAAATCGGTTTTATTCGACAAGATAATTTGACAATCTTTTATTCGGTTATTTAATAGAAACACTAGAGTGAAAGTGGTATGAGTTGGCGGGTTACACAACCACTATTTAACTATAGCATCTTACTAGATTTAATTACATCTTCAAAAAAATCAACTTACTTGTTAACACAAAAGTCATCCATTCGGATGGGAATTTTAATTATTTTCTAATATTAACAATATACTAGATTAATTATATATGACATGATATGTTTTTATCAAGTCCATAGTTGAATAATATTTATAGTTTAATTGTGGCCCCCAATTTGAATTTGCTAATGGTTGGTTAGCTATTTGTTCATGTAAAGTAGCCATAGATTTAATTTTATTGTGTTTCTTCCTTTTTCCCTTTTTTTCCCCTTTATATGGCTTTGCGTGTACAAATGAAACGCCATTTTTGCTTTAAAATCATATATCTTACTTTTTATGACTTATGAACATGATCGAAAACCTGCTAACGAGTGTCTCCTTTTATGATATGAAACCATAAATGTATATGCAAATGCAATCATAAAAATTGCATATAAAACTGACACGAAAACATAGAACATATATTACACAAAAATCGAAAGCTCGTAGTTTGGCCAACTGCGATTTCGGGTAGTTCGAGTTCAAATCTCTTTTGTTTTGGTTTGTATTAGGCTGAAGGGTGTGCAAGACACCCATGACAACCCAAGACTCCCGCCACGTCATCGCCACGTCACAAAGACTTCCAAGACTTCTACTAGGGGTGTGCAAGACTCCCATGACTACCATTTTAATTTCCACATCACATTTTTATTTTCCATTTTTTTAATTAAGACCAAACATTAAATTAAATTTAAATAAAAACATTATATTAATTAAAACCATAATATTAAAATAAAAAACATTACATTAAATTAAAAAAGACATAAAAACAAAAATTAAACATCTCCTAAATTATTTTAAAATAAAAAGCATTTCCTAGTCGTCGTCGTCGTCGGTTGCGTCGTTGCGAGTCGCGTACACGTACTCCGTCAAATCGTGTCGGAGATTGGCATTCATTTCCGCATTGTGTATTTCTAGTACACGAGTAAAGTATGCCTCGCTACCTGGAACAAATTGTGTCGGCTCCTGTGTCATATGATGAGGTTGATAGATGCAAATATTCCGACCTTTTTCTTCAATTATCATATTGTGTAATATGATAACACCGTACATTACTTTGCGTATGTTGTCGAGGTGCCATGCTCGTGACGGGTTTTGCACTATAGTCCATCTCTTTTTTAGGACACCGAATGCACGTTCCACATCTTTGCGTGCGGACTCTTGACGTTGCGTGAATAGTACCCGTTTCTCGTCAATCGGGTGTTGGTACGCTTTTACAAATGTGGAATAATTTGGATATATACCGTCGGTGAGTAAATATCCACGTGGGTATTCGGAGTCATTCACTTTAAACGGAACGTCGGCCGATTTGCCTAGTAGGATATTGTTGAATATCAGCGATGAATCTAGAACGTTTAGGTCGTTGTTCGCCCCCGGAACCCCGAAGTACGCATGCCAAATCCATAAATCTTGTGACGCCACTGCTTCTAGTATTAGGGAAGGTGTGCCGTGATGACCCCCGGTGTATTGTCCTTTCCACGCGTTTGGACAATTTGCCCAATCCCAATGCGTACAATCTATGCTCCCGAGCATACTCGGTAGACCATGTGACTGGTGATGTGCCGCATATAGTTCTTCAACATCGTTTCGTGTAGGTTTTCGCAAATAAATAGGACCGTATAACTCATAAATATATTCACAAAAAGCATACATAGTTTGTCGAGCGGTTTTTGCCGACATCCGCAAATATTCGTCAACGGCGTCAAAAGTGTATCCATAACCCAAAAGACGAAGAGCCGCTCCACATTTTTGGTGTGGCGTAAAACCCCTTTTGCCTCGTCCGTCGTATCGCAATTGGAAAAGTTCGTAGTTGGCTTCCAAATCGTGCACGATCCGTAGAAACATCGATCGGGTCAAACGAAACCGGCTTTTGAAATCCTTGTCGTCATACACACAATCTTCGGAAAAATAGTCGCGCATAAATTTTTCGTGTCCTTCTTCGCGGTTTCTATTTTTCACCGCTAATCGCCGCCTTTTTTCCGGAGTTTCTGCTCGGTTCACGTAAATAGTCGCGACTTCCATCATTGCCGTGAATACCAAATCATCACCCGAGTCTTCAGAATCCGAATGGAAATCCATATGTGAGATCAAAATGTGTGTTTGTATGTGTGTAAAATATAAGATGTGTGTGTAAAATATAAGATGTGTGGGTATGTATTTATAATATGTAAAAAAATTTAATTTTTTTTTTTTTAAATCCCAACGGTCGACCACCAACGGATTTATTTTTCAAATTGGTCCGTCTTCATGCGTTCAAATCACGACGACCTGGGGACGCAGCACATCGAGGACGCGGGGGGGGGGGGGGGGCGGTGTTTGTCGCGTCTTTCCTGCTGAGGTGGAGGACGCGTGGGGGGCCGCGTGCGGCATACCCCACAGCCTTAGGATTTATAAACCAAGCCGAATCATGTCGTTTGAAAATTTTACTAAAGTTTCAAACCAACCTAAACTTGTCGTTTCTAGTTGAATTGTGATTTGACAGCCACCTTCAAACTAATATGTTTCATTATCAAATAGTTACCTAATAATTATATAATAAATAAATACATATTTAAAAAAAAGTAGGCTCTTGATAGTAACACCCAACACATTTGGCTGAAATTTACAGATGCTAAAAGATTTCCAATTCCGAATGTTTATGTTGCTTAAAAATGAAATATTTTTTATTTTAAGTTTGGCAAAAGATATGTAACATTTCTAGTATAAGTACAGGATTTTGTTAGTAAAAACAACTATATTTTTATCAGTTTATCTGAGAAATACTGTTTTATTTTTGTTTTCTCGAAAAATCACTAATATTTTTAAAAGCTTTCTGAAAAAAAAAAACATTGCAAACAGAAAAAAACTTGAAAATTTTATTTTCTATGAACATTTTTTTTTTCAGAATACAACGTAATTTCCGACCACAAAATATAGTTTGTTATCGGTAGGGGTAAGAATGATTCGAATGTTTTACTAAAAGCAAAATCAAACTAGAAATTTGGCTTTTTATTTCAAAAATATCAAACTATCGATTTTTTTAGTTTCAGTTTCTCCTTTTTTAGTTTTTTGTTTTTGTTTTTATAGGTTTATTTATAGAAGATGTTGCTTAAATTTAACAAAAACATGTAATTTTCTATAAGAATTGAATAACCATAGTTTGAAATGATAGAAAAATGTACTTTTTGATTTTAAGGATAACTCAAATAAGGTTTTAGATATCTATATTCAAATTTGCCTTATAAAGCATAATCATCTACAAATTTGATATGAAAGTATGATATAATTGTTTTATAAAGATATGCATGATATATACTAAAGTTTAAGTGTGGTAATGACAGAATCTATTTACGATCTATGCAGTTTCAAGAACACAATAACTTTAACATACGTTATTAATGTATTTATAAAACTACTATATCATACTTTTGTATTAAAAAATTTTGGATGCTTAGAAAATTTTATCAATACTCTCTAGCACAAATATTTAAATAGATCTCTCAAAACCAAACCGTTTTGAAAACCAACAATTTGGTTTTGGGATTTTAGAAAAGCTCATATTTTCCATTTTAGTTTGGTTTCTTATATATCATTCAAGTAATAAGCATGTATTGGTCTTGTTGTATTCTATTTTAAAAATTATGTGTTCTTATCAAAATTTAGCAACATTTTTATGAAGAACCCCATGAAATAAAATAACAAAAATTTGAAAAAGAAAAAAATAACCTGAAACCGAAATTGAAAAAACTTATGGTTTGTCAGTTTGTTATTTTCAAAGTCAAGCAAATTTTCACTTCGCTTTATTATAGTGAAAAACTAAAGTATTACGCTACCTAATGGCTAATAAACTCTATTACAATATATAGTGACTTTGATTGCGGTCTACGACTTTTAAAAAAATTTAGACATTGTGTTTATTATTGATTAACAATATTTATTAAATTATGTTGGTAACATTCGACTTTATAATAATAGCAACCCAATTTTTTTGCTAATACATCCAACAATACGAACAACTAATCAAAAGCTTTCCACTAGTAGATTACAAACCTTAACAATCAATCTAAAACGATCAACGTTCCTAGATTACATAAGGTGTTGCCAATCCATACAAAACTATAGAGTATTTATTATTATATTATATACAAAAGTTGTTATCTCCTAAATGTGTACCTAACTATACAAGAAAATAAGGCTTTCCTCTCATGCCATCCACCGGCACCTAGACCTAATCCTTACTCGGGTCGGGGCTCTCAAACACCACATGAATGTATGCCACACAAGTGCAAAGTTTATGTTTATTGGGTCCATAAGTTCAAGTAACATCAATCAATTAATATTAAAATTTTGTTTTGAGTAAATAATATCCGTTTATAAACAACATGCATTTTACACATTTACACCTTGTATCTCCATGAGGAAACATAAATGCATCTTGTTGATTTTGAGAGTGTATACAAAAAATAAAATAGGCCTTTATATACAATTTTTGTTATATATAAACATATTCATTTATACTACGAAGAGTAAAAAATTACCGCTAATTTTTTAGCGACGGAATTTACGAGTGATTAACAACAGAATTTTGCAAGGGATTAGCGACAGAATTCACGAGTTGTTAGCGACAGAATTTTGCAAGGGATCAGCGAATGAGAAGTCATTTGACATGCCTTTTCTGGCTATGAAAATATCATGTCACTGATCCGACGCAAATGGTTTTTAGTGACGGATACCGATGGATTTTCCGTCTCTAATATATTAAACGTAATTTTTTTCGGCCCCCTAAACGACATGGCCCTGTGCAGTCACACACCTCACACCTCCTTAGGACCGGCCCAACATCACATACAAGCAGAGTGAAAACCTTTGGTGGAACTACACTAGGCATGCAACATATAACGGTCAAAAAATAATACAATGATACCAAGCACCGAAATGTTTTAAACCATAAGCCTAGAGTAATCACATGATGTAATCACAATGGTCAATCCATACCTTAATAAGTATGGATGACTTACTGACCATGTCAGACTTATAACCACACAAAGGGTATGCTCACCCCCTCTTATCTAATATTTATATATCCTACCTATATAAATATATATTTTTATAATGTGATGTGAGTAGTAAATGTATGATTAATATGATTATCACCAAATGATTAGACATAAAGCCTATGTAAATACTGAATATAAATCATAGGCATATGTTTAATAAAAACTAAATAAATCATTTATCATGCAAATACAAACATAAAAGTTTTATAATCCCAACACAACATGACTAAGTATGGATATTATTACAACACATGTAAGATAATCGTATTAGTATGCATCAATTTTATAATCACATAGGTGACAGGCTTACCTCCATAGATCGGCTTACCTCCATAGATCTATAGTAAAGATTGTCAATGAATACATTTACTGATACCTAAGTACAATTAATTACTCTTAATATTTTACTTTACACTAGCAAAGTGCAAGCCATAAGATGTCGAATGCATTCCAAACTTTATTTTCAATATTTATGTTATTAAATTTTACCAACAATTTGTAGTATTTCATATTGTAAGGCACTTGGGGAGCTAAAAGCTTGATGGAAACT
This sequence comes from Cichorium intybus, assembly GCA_023525715.1. Taxonomy (NCBI): domain Eukaryota; kingdom Viridiplantae; phylum Streptophyta; class Magnoliopsida; order Asterales; family Asteraceae; genus Cichorium; species Cichorium intybus. Next base: position 20,034,101 of record CM042014.1, read on the forward strand.
AGCCCAATTTAATGGTGATACCATGCACCATCTTGGCTCCAAGCTATGCATGTTCCCCTTTAATCCTCCCCATGAGAACGGTACAAGCCATGCTTAGTCCTTTGTTTTTTTTTTTTTCCTCCATTGGCCCTATAAATGAAGGCATCCCTCCATCATTTTGACGGATCCTATATTCTTCTCATTCACCTTTCCTTCATACACTTAAGCTCTCTATCTAGTTATTCCACTCCGTCCTTCATAGAGTCATCTCCCCTCCTATTTCCTTCGATATATATGTGGTTCACTCTAGCCCCGAGAGACCATCCCCCCTTTTTATTTGATCTAACTTGATCATTGGAGGTTGCTCGTAAGACACATGTCATGAGATGGTCCTAACAAAATTTCTTGTATGATTGTGACTATGAACCAAGTCGGAAACCTACCAACAATGATCATACTCTATTTGGATATAAAACCGAAGTCTCGATGAGGAGCCTATGTTTCATCATCCATTTACAAATATATTTGCTTAATAAAAATTTCGCAGCAATGTTTATCTACACAAACAATATAAAGACATAAAGGAAGAAGATGTACTAACCAAACATCTAGATATAGGGAGGTTCACCCAAACATGGTTATGTCTCATTTCTTATTAACTTGTCAGACTGTTCCACCAAATTTTAACTCTTTATGGTATATTCCAAACCATGTTACAAGAATCACTCATGTAATAAAACTATCAATCTACTTAGTAGAGAGATGTGAATCTCTCACACAATTCAAACACTTACATATAAACCCTTTAGATGGAATCACTTAAACTTATATATGTCACTAACCAAATATGTAGATTATTAATATGAGAATGGATAAGTATTTTAACCAAGACATATATGTTCTCTCAAATCTATTATAATAATATGTCTAAGGGGCTGAACAATCTTAGCTTATCGCCTTGTAAAGACGCATAAATTTAGACTATACAGTCAACTGACTAAAGCATGTGGTGAACTATTTTCCATTAGTCACACAAGCACATGTTTAGCCGACTCAAATGATAGTTTGTTTGTTTGATCGACTAAACATATGGTCGATCGTCACATGTTAATCAGCCTTATCAGAAAGGGACTTGAAAAACCATTTCACCAACATGGTACGATATTAATTTGTAAGGATCAAAAGAAAATTTGATCCTTGTCTTGACTATTCCAGTTCGAATCACTAAATTGTGATGCTCTACTCCTCTCCTCAATAACATGATTCTCATGGTAGTTGTCACCCTATTATCAATGAGGTCATTATTATATTCATATCTAAAGTCAAATTTATCATGTTCCTCCATATTTTTATCAACAAAGGACATCAAACCAGTACAATCACATGTAGTATTTTTCATTTTCAGCATCTTGTTCATCCCACGCAACACTATCATGGCTTGTTTTAGGTTCAAATTGTTTATCGGTGTCATAGAAGGATTGATGTTGTAAATAGGTTTCATTTCATCTTTGTACCTCGTCTTGTTTTCTATAATATTTTATTACTGCTCTAATGATTTGAACAATATATCATCATTAGTATCATTGTCTTTTACCTCACCACCACCAAAAAGTCTCTGTTCAACCAGCTAAATAGCGGAGTTTCTCAATCTTAAGCTTCAAATGATGAAACCAGATTTGCAACTGTTGATTTGTTAAACTCAAATCTATTGATAAACTATTCAAATGGGCTTTTATGAGGTAGGGTACAAACGCAAAAAAATTCTTTATAGAATTTTTAACCAAAACGCTGCTTTACATATCTTATTCAGACCACAGTTGTGATGGAAATCATCATTGTGATGGCCATGATAACTATAATGATATCCATCCAATGGATTGGTAGGAAGTTCTGTGTGGATGTGGTCTTTTCGTGGTTAATTTATGTTGGACCTCGACGACTTCATGGGCCTCTTGCAGTAGTCTCTTGATCTCTATATCTTATTCTTCAATCTCCATGTCATTCGGATATCGATGATTGGTTGTTCCATCTTTACACCCTATACCTTGATGGTTCATAACTTTACGAGGTCTCCAAGATCCTGCAAACTAGGCTCTGGTACTACTCGATAGTGAAAAGGCACATGACAGGATCGGGTATAACAAGAACAAGTGGACAATATGAACAATACATATTCTTGAAGAATTTAACTTAAATTCTTATAAAAACTTAAATGGTGCTCAAACATTATAGCCCTAAGCCAGATACATAATAATTTATAATAAACTAGAAATAGTCTTATTCGGTTAATTTATCTAGTTTATGAGATAATTCTAAAATAAAGGAGCAATAAAAACCTAAATAGTTATTAGGAAACATTAATTAATTAAAAGTAATATAAGAACTTCGTGATGACAAAGGGCATAAGAAAACCTTCTAAAATTTGTGTGTGGGTGGAATGGGCCTACTACGTGAGCAGACTCATCCGATCCGCTTTAGGGTCCTCTTTTATAAAGGTCGTATCAAGTATTGACATTGGTTTCCATCATCAAAGAGAGTGAAATAACATTAGTAAATTGGACTATTTTCATGTATATAGCCATCATTATTGTATGTATAAGAGATAAACACTAAGGATCAAAATCGAACCAGCTAAAAAGTCAAGGATTGATAGTGATCGCTTAAAGAGTTATTCATTAAAATGACCAAAATAAGTAGTGGTGTATCACCACAAGACCACCTTATATTTGAAGATTTAAAAATTACCACAAGTTTTGCAAATTTCACTCACTTATTCACAAATATGATTTTTCTGACAAAAGCATGTTGTTAACTCTTTGAGTAGCCATTATTTCATTTACAATGTATAAACATTACCATCTATCTATGCAATCATCGTAAAGGACCCTTACTTTCACCACAAAAATGGATGTAGTATCCAGGAGGAGTTAATTTTACCATCTTTCTTCTACAACCATTACAAATTGCATATTTAAGGACCTCACTCTATACTTATGATTTATACTTATTATTCACATAGATTGAACTCACCAATATTATTTAGGATACTTGTGATGATACTCGTTTGTAACACCACGATACTTTTATTAAGTATTTATACGTTAATCATAATGTAATTATGATTTAATATGGTGATATAAGTATTGGTTTTGTTAGAAAACCTTGTTGGTAAGATAATTGTAGTAAAAGGCTAAAAAGGGCAATTTGGTCATTTTACCATAAAAGGGGTAAATTGGTCATTTGACCATGTAAAGGACCAATTATGTAAAAATATTGTTTGCTTGTGGCAAAAGTATAAGAAAAGAAAGTTTATATGTAATAAGAGGTGATAAAAGAGCCAAAAGTTCAACAAATGGAACTTGAGGGGCTAAACTGTAAATCTGGAAAATATAAAATAAGAAATATATCTCCCATATGTTGGCTGAACTTTGAGAGGTTACGGGAATTCTTCTTGAAGGCAAATTCTACAAGGCTTTGAAGATTGAAGCAAGAAATCGAGGAAGCAAGGTAGAAATTGAAGATTTCAAAGTCATAAAAGGTTAGTAATGAATTCTAACCTAAGTTTTGTGGGTGTTCTTCTTGGGATAATCTGGAAACTGAAATTCAGTTATCATCCAAGAGGTTCAAATGAATTCTAGGCCTCAAACATGTTTATGTTGTAAGAATTCATATCAAATTGAAAGTATGTTGTTATTATTGAAAATTTGGAACTTTGCTCAAGAACCCTAGAATACATGTTTATATGATCCAGTGGATTCTAATGGGTTCTAAGGAGTTCCAAATGTTGTTAATGATGAGAATAATCAGTAGAAGTGATTAATTTTGAAGAATTTCGGTTTTTGGACCAAAATGTCAAAAACGGGAATTGTTGGAAATGTTTGAAATCTATGATTTCCATGGCTTAAAACCTGAGGTTAAGTAATGGTTTTTGACCTAGAACAAACCCCTACTGATTAAGTCGAGTATTAAGGGCTTAAAATGAGAAAATGGGAATTTATAGCATGAAAACGGACAAGAGAATCTGCACAGCGGCAGATCGGGTCGCGATCCCCATGGAGATCGGGTCGCGATCCTGTAGGGTCGCGATTCCCATGGAGATCGGGTCGCGATCCTGCGCCTGCATGAAAATGAGCAGATTTCTCCTGCCTTCTGTTAAGCCTTGGTCCAATTTTGGGACTTGATGCTAGACTTGTCCGTTTGACCTCAAATTTTGAACATAGGTCTAATATGATGTGAAACTTCGTGGAAAATTGTCGGAATACGTATACGACTTTCCGAAAGTACTGTAGCAAAATACGTGTATTTTGGGAAAATGTATAATTTAAAGAAAGATGGTAATTGAAAGTTATCATCTAGAAATGGTCCCCAATTATGTTATATAGGACTCTTATGTAGTAGAGTCAACTGAAATGATTATTAACCTATTATCATTTGGTATATAAATGAATATATATAGGTACGGGATAAATGGTTGTGGTGCACACAAAAGCAAGAAACAACCGGAATCAAATGCAACTAGCATCCAGGTGAGTAATCTCACTGATATCATATATGATATATGATGATTGAATTGTTACAGATTTAAAACTGCTTTGGGGACAAAATTGACAGTTGACAGATGTCAATGATATGACAATACCAGATAAGCCGTGAGTCTGCAATAGACAAGAACGGAGCTGTGAGTCAATGATACGACAATACCAGATAAGCCGTGAGTCTGTGAAAGACAAGAACGGAGCTGTGAGTCAGTAAATGAATAAACAATGCGACAATACCAGATAAGCCGTGAGTCTATAATAGACAAGAACGGAGCTGTGAGTCAATCTTTGAAAAGGCAATACCGGATAATCCGTGAGTCATTCCGATGGCAAGAACGGAGCTGTGAGTCTAGACAAAAGCGGGACAAACTCGTGAGCCATAATTGATTTTGGATATTTGACTTTAAGTCCAAATAGTGCAGTCCTTTGACTATGATACCGGGTTATTGAGCCCAGCTGGTACAGCCTTTGGGCTATGACTTGTTTATTGAAAATGACATGGTGCAGCTTATATAGCCATGACATATGATGCAGTCCATTGTGACTAAGAAACATGGGACAGAATTGGTTAGATATGATTATATGTGCAAATAACTGACGTGGCTTGATAATTACAGGTTATTGTGATTCAGCCTGTAAGGCTACGGATTAGGATGTGAAATCCTAGGAGATATGTGGTCAGCCAGTAAGGCTAGGAGTTTGGATTCGATATCCAGACAGATATATGATTGTATTTTTATACGTGTTATTTGCAGAAATGATTACTCACTGAGCTTTGTAGCTCATACCGTTTGTTAAATGTCCCTGCAGGTTAGCATAACCCTGGTAAGGGTAAAGATAGAGTCTGTAACTAAAGAAGTGGGACTTTTAGATGCTGTCAGTAGCAGCCCGGCTTCAAAGGAGATTACGGTATTTTATACTCTCCTTGATACACTTGTACCCGTTTTTAATAAAATATACCCCTTTTGTTATGGTTTTATGTATTGAAACATTTGTTTTAAATGAAAATTTTTCAGGGGTGTTTTGTTTTAAAAAGTCGGGTGTTACATCGTTGACTTATAATCGATTAAAAATGTGTATACATTTCAAACAACTAGGAAATCTACTAACGTGAGTATAGGTCGATGTTTAACTTTTCATCATCCACACCTTCTTCAAGTGATTCCACAACTTCAACAGGACCCAATATACCTTTTCTCTTACCTCTTAGTTGTCACCAGGCCAGTATATCGTTGTTTTCTTATTTTAGCTCTGGTCCTAAAATGGCTACAAGAAGTGATCGAAAATATTTCAATGTTGCAAAAATAAATGTCGTGTTACTTACAAGGATCCCACTTTCCTACATTGCTCTGTAAATCATCCATGTAGTTCATCCTTATGTGTCCGACCACCGGCTCCTGCTATCAGTCCATTTATTCTTGCAGTTAAACCACTGATGCTCCCCCTACTATGTAGATATATCGAATGATGATAAAATATCGTCTACGCCTTTTTATTAAATTACTAAGTTTGTTTTTTGCAATATTGTCATTTGTAAGTTTGAATATTGTTGTTTGGTACTTTTAAAGAAAATATTTTATATGGTCTTTTCAGGAAAACGATCATTTGTTAAATTCAAAATATTCCTACCTTTGTGAACAATTTGCAATGTGCATTAATTTTGAGATGTTATGATCAAATATCTTCCTCATGAATATATTAGTATTTTAGGTTTCTTTTCTCAGTCTATTCTATCATCTTTATTTTTCTATATGTTTGAATTAATCATGAATTCACAAAAGAATTATTGTTATGGTGCATTTTTTTTGCAACAGGTGGTTGTGGGATAATGTTAATAACGTTTGGGAGTATATGATAGTGAATGTTAACAATAATCACAATTTGAGTTTGCATGTGGATATGACCTATATTAGGTTAATTATTTTGGTGTCTTGAAAATTACATGTAGTGACCTATAAACATGAGACAAATGGCATTATTGTCTATATAAATGCAATGTTGAGGTAAACGGATATTTAAAAATTGTTTGTTATGTGTATCTATATACAACTATGTTGTATGTCGTCGATCTTGGTACATATCAATTTGGTGGCTGGGGATCTGGAGAAAATCGATCGGGTAGAAGTGGATATGGTGGAATGGGATTGGAAGCTAGAAACAATCAAGTTCCGACTATGATGGATTCTCATACTGGTCCTTTCAGGTATGTTAAGAGACATAAATGTAAGAATGCTTTCAATAATGAACCTACTTATGATATTGGTGCATATAGGATTGATGGTAGAAATAGTATCCTTTTGGTTAATGATGTTAAACTGTCTCCATCTCCAGCTCTATTAGAGAAAATTATAAATATTGTAAAGGTAAATCAAACGAGGAGAACATTTTTTGTGATTCAACGGATGAAGACATTGGAGCTAATGATTGTGTTGTGAAGTATGAAGTATGTAATAGTTTTAGACATATTAATGATTTTTGGTTTATGCCTCCCTCATTTACAAACATAGAAACCACCATTAAGCCTAAAGTACAGCCATTGAATGACCCAACCACACAAGTCTCACTTCATCTAATGTTTGTAGATAAAGGAGCATTTGAACTAGAGTTGGGGTTAAAATGAATTTAAGAAGATTTTCAAGATAAGATCGTGATGTCATGCAAAAAACGAGTTTGAGGCTATGTGTCTTTATGGAATTTGTGAATGGCGTATTAGGGTCGCCAAAATTGAAGATACCGACTTATTCCAAGTTCAATTACTTGAGGATTGACGAAAATGTAACACCCTTCCATTTGACTTCCCGAAAGGATGTTTACATATAAGTATCAAACTTATCAAAACAAGTTTTCAATAAAATAAGAAAATGCATAAGCAAGAGGGTTGGTCCCATTTGGTAAAACCATAATGTCTTTACTTGTCATGTCCATGAAGGTGTTACAATGCATCAAGAACAAAAGTCTTAAATCAATCAAATACATCTCATAAGCTAAAGTTACAAGTCTTGTGGTTGTCCAAATGCTAAGCTTCCGATTGTCACTTCTAGGTTCTCCAATAATCATTCACTGCGAGTACATGCTAAGCTTTCAATGGTCACTTCTAGGTTCTCTGAGTGAGTGCTCTCAACAATTTGTTGTGTCTGATCATCAATGGTGGTACTTTTTATTCTTGGAATGGAGAACAAGTATCTAATTCCTATGGCCAAATACGAATATTTTAATCAAGTGCTTGGTTTAGAAAAATTGTATAAAACGAACAATGATTATTCACTTAAATCAAACCAGCATATGAAATCTGTATATCTCGCGAATGATTAATAAATATGCGAGCTTTGCTTTTAAAAAAACAGAATAGGAACATTGATTTTTCGTTTTAAATAAAAAAAATACAAAATTTTAGTCTACAATAAAATACTTGTTCTAATGTCATGTCTTTCAACAAACAACAATTACCAAATTTTCACGATCTATTCATGGTACCTTCTTCTTCTTCTTACTGTTGAAGGAGAATATGGACATTAGATATTGTATATAAGGGGATGCTTGGGGAACCAAAAACCACAAATCTGCAGTTATTATTTTACACTTTTACGGGGTTGGTGACTTGGTGGCATTTTGTTATATATCTAAAGATTGTGGTTATGAAGAATGAGAAGAGAGTAATCAATGGTAATTTTAGTGAACTACTCTTTTAAAACCAATAAGCTAATGAGTCTCCCATTCGATATTGCACGACTATTTACTATGGGAACCATATTTAAACCAGCTGAGAGCGAAACTAAGAGCCATCCGACTAATTACACAGTTATACAAAATGGTATCGGCTATTATTAATGATCGGTTTGAACAACTAGCTTCAAATACCCCAGCTTCTCTTTCTTGGAGAGATATAATTAGACTTTCTTTTAATGATTTAAATCAATTTAAAGTGTTATTTGATCCAATCGTACTAACAGGTATCTATACTTCACTTAAAACATCCATTTGAAAAACAATTCCGTCTAAATCAAACTCTTTTACAAGGTTTTATCCCAAAAATGTTTAGCACCCATGCGGAAAACATGCCATTTTCTTACAACCCTTCATAGTTTCAGATCGTTTAATCATATAATGATATATCAGTAACATTAAATAAGAAACAGTCAGTATCAGCTATATAACACAAACACACAAGTGGAACAGTTGGTTAAAATTACGACTAAAAGATCAACAAAAACAATGACATAAAATAGCGATGTGCTATTTCCTTCCAGTCAAACTTAAACTTCCCCAGAATTTTCTAATGTTCTTACCAACAACTTTTAACAATAAAACACTTTCCAATTCCAGAATCAGAGCAGTCAGCATGCATTTAGGCCGACCATGCCTCCATAATGATTATTTGTCAAAGATGCTAAAGTAAGCAAATAAACAGTGAAAGCTTCCAGAAGTTTCCGTTTCAGCTCATGTATGACCTCGGACAGACGAGACTGCTGATCTTGAAGCTCAAAGAAAGAACCATGATCCACAGGAACAAGCAATAAAACCAACTCCTGGAAACACCGGAATTCGCCTTTCCGGGGTTTAATCCAACACTTTGATGATCATTTTGGTCCAACCCTAATGAAAGAACAATGTCAAGATGGCCATTCTTGGCCAATGACCAGTCCAATTTGGTCCCTGTGAAAGAAACATCGCGTATCCGGATCATTCCTGTGGTAACACGAACTGATGTTGAAGCTTGTGAAGCAGCAGCCAAATATTTTGCAGGAAACTCTGATGCAAATGCGGGTGGTGCAGATATGTTTCCCAGCATGTAACTCGCCCTTTGAAGAAACGGGTATGCAAAATCTGCACAGACCAAGGTATTTTGGTCATTTAATAAAAACAAGGAAGAATTTATCGGTTAAATATTGAATCTGAGGATTCCAACGGAATGGAATCTCAAATTCCAACCCGTTAAAAATGGATGATTTGGCAAGCAAACATGTGAGGGAATGGAATCTAGGATTCTGATTCGGTTGGAATCTGGGAACCAAACAGGCACCAAGATTTCTACTCTACCTGTTGGCAAATCTTGATCTTCTTGCTTTGAAGAGGCAAGGCCGTTGTTTTGTCCTTCAAACGGTTGTTGACTTGCTTCATTTGTCTCATGAATTCCTTCCATGCCACCTTTTGCTGAATCTTGATGTTCTTGGCCTGAAGAAGAGGCACCATCGTTACCTGTTGCCAAATCTGGATGCTCTGGAGGGGTAAAATTACATTTCTGCCCTTCAATCGCCTTCTCATTTTCATTCTGATTTTTCAAATACAGTATAAAATTAGATTAGGATTTTGATTAAAAGCAAAAAAGATGCAATCATAGTGATGCTGTGTTACCTCAAGAATGAGGGATGATTCAGGGAGAATATCCTCGTTGTCAATGGAATCGAAAGTGTATTCCAAGTTATTTGTTGGATTAATAAATGAAGTGTATTCATCAAACATTTCAAGTCCAGGTTCTGTTTTGACATCGTTTTTAAGGTCATCTGCTTCGAGGAATGAACTTGCATCAAATTGGAAGTCACCAGTAGAAGCATCAAAAAATGGCTGATCAAGCAAATAATCCACATCAAAATCAGAGGTATTGCTTGTTTCACCAATGTATTCATGTTTAACAGATTTGGGGTTCATGTCATTCTGTACAGGCAAATCAAACAACTTAGGCCCATCTTCTTTGTCAGCTTGATTTTGATCCTCACCCCCACCCATCAACAACTCTTGAGGGTCATCAATCATTTCTGCTGACACATCATTATCACTTTGATGGAAGTCTAATGGAAGTGGACCAACTTTGTCTGGAGTGTCTGAGCCAAGAATCTAAGGTAAAAGAGCCTTCATCAGGATTGTGAATAAGTAAAAATACATGCATATGAGAATTAGTGAAGAAGTAGAAGAAGAAAGTCAATTGATTGGTCAAACCTGCTCAAGGTCATTTGCATCTAGATATGCATCGTCATCATCAACAGGTAAATCTTCAGCAGACTCTTGTTTGGGGACCATTACAAGTTCATCATCCTCCCATTCCTCCTCAACAAATGGTGCCCCATATTGTTCACCATTTTTAGGTCCAGAACCACTCTTCCGGAAGATTCTACAAAGAACAAATGAATCCTGCCAACCCCAATCCAAGAAAATCAGAGAAGATGCAGTAAAACATATGATTACTTTGATGTTGAAGCCACATATATACACCTATTACATATGCAAGTATCTTATGTAAAGTACATGGTTCTTACCTGGACAATTCCTGCTTTTTCCAACTCCTGATCAATGAGTCTGTATTCATGCATAACCCAGTTTGTCCTTTCGCCCTTGGGTGCCCGACCACTATGATAGACTAGAGTTTTTTTCATGCCAACTAGCTGAGACCTATGGTAAACAGACCGGTCTTTCCCTGTGGTCTTCCAGTAGCCTCTATCAGTTGCACGATTTGTACGGGACCCATTCCCATACTTCTTATCTAGGACACTGAAAAAGTACCATTCTAGGTCTCTGGTCTTAAGCCTGGACAAACCTGCACCCCCAAATGACCAAAGAGAATATTAAGCAAGATTTTTAGAATTCTCAAGGCTAGGATGTACCAGATAGTAGGACCTGGATTCAAATGACTAAAGCATGTAAACTAATAAGAAGAGAATCTCCACATGATGTGGAAAGGAATTTCCCAGTATTGCTACTTAGATCCACATGAATCTTTTGAATTTGTTGACCATACGAATATAACAACATATTAGCTCTAGTTTAAGATAATTGAAGGAATTTCCCAGTATTACTACTTAGATTCACATGAATCCCACCCATATTGTCCAGATCATTCCCAGATGCATCAGAAGTTTGGCTCGAAGAACAGTTTATTGATCCGAACAGAACAATTAAGCAAAGACGCTTCAAATCAACAATTAAAAGCTCGGTTTCATTAAAACCAAACGAAATCATACCACTAAAACAACCACCGCATTTACTTCATTTACATAATCCCTAATTAACACAAAATTCAACATAAAAATAACTGAATTGACCTGGAAGATCCCAAGGCTCGACTTTGTAGACATCAACATCCGAAATAGCATCAAATCTGAATGGTTTGCCGCAAATCTTACGCCTCAGGTAATAGCGTACAAGTTCTTCATCCGTTGGATGAAACCTAAAGCCAGGAGCGAGCGAAGAAGCCGTTGTTGGCGCCGGTGTTACCGAATCAATCACCACTGCCATATACGAATAAGATTTGTTGAAGAATTTAGAGAGAGATGTGATGTGAATTGAGGAATCGTGTTGATTAGGGTTTCATTGAGGCATTTGATCCAGAGAAAGTAAAAGCGGGCTTGAGTTGGTCCAAAATGACGACTTTAATTCCTTATATCTGTCAACACGTAGTCGTGGATGCTTCCTAGAAGCTTAAAAAAGACTTCGGTGACACTCAACATACCACTTTTTGTCTTCTAATAATCCATTAAACAAATATTACTATAATCATTCGTAAACCAGATATTTGTATTTTGTTACGTATATTGAATTCTTTATATGCTCTAATATTTACAAAAATTGTTAAGAAAAAATAGTTTAGATATCATTATATTAATAATGTTAAATTTGATTTCATTTTAAATACGTTTAAGGTCTATTGTTTGTAAGTCATACATTTTGAGCCTCAAAATTGCACATGTGCTGTTACAATATCCACATACCGTTCCTATTTGGTGGATGAAAAATGTTGATGTCTACCAAAACTTGTATTTATCAAAATCGAAAATAAAACATAAAATTAAAGGAGAATTTCGCATACATTTATGTAAACTTTTATAATTACGACTATATTTTTATAATTTTCAAATTACATGTATATATCTATATGAAACTCATAAATTCGCATCTATATTCAAATACTTAATTTATTTATAATTAATTTTTAAAAAAATTAAAAAGCATTCTTAAGTTGATTTTTTATTATTAAAATCTTGGTTGTTTATCTCATATTTTGGATTTAAGACTCTCACTTTGTTCAATCGATTGATATCTAAGGTATGATTTTGGATTTGATATCTGCTTCAGATCGATGACAACTCCAAACAAATAAGTTCAATTTGTTATCAATCGACTTTTTGGAAGTAGGTATCAACAAACTATGAATTTTGGTTGATGTAAATAAATGTCAACTGGGGGAACGATAGCAGCTTCATATCGAATTTTGAATTTGTGACCCAAATTTTGTTCAATCGATTGATATTTCGGCTACATCCATATTTATATTGATACGTTTAGGATTTTTGGGAGAATTGTAACATTGTAATGTTACAAGCTAATTAGTTTTTTAATAATAAAATTCAATTTAAAGATATTTTTAATTTTTTTAAAAATAATAATTATCAATAAATTAAGTATTTAAGTATATATATGAGTTTCTTAAGTTTTATAATTATATACATGTAATTTGAAATTTTACAATGATATACGTGTGATTATGAAAATTTACAAAAATATAGACAAAATTCTTCCTAAAATTAAATGGGTGATTAGTTTGTAGAAGAATTGAAATTTGATGTATGTTTGGTTGACAAAAAAATTAAATAAAATTTTGTTTTGTTTCAAGTTTGGTTTTCACATCTGTCAAACAAATTAAAACGTATAGTATGCAAAATGATAATAAAAATGGCTTTTATTCATTATTTTATAGTTTTTATTTGTTTCAAAAATAAAACAAGTGTAAACTCATATTATAAATCCTTTTGATAAAATCTCATTACGGTTTACAATTGATTTCAGTTTTAAACTAAAGGGATCTTAATCAAATATGCAAATGGCATAGTTTTTACTTGGATAAAATGTTTTGTAATAACACAAAATATTAATTCCTTAAGATAAAGTTAAATTGAAAAAAATTCAAATATAAACCAAAACAAATGTTAATGTCGAAGATAGGGAGGGAATGGACTTATTAGGGTTTCAACCCTAGCTCCCTTCAGCGACTCCCTCCCTAGACTGCTATTATTAGGCAACTAGAGTAGCTTGATGTCAAAGCTACACCCCTTTTGCTATTTTTGGCCCTGGACTGTTATAATTAATTAAACTTTTTTAATTAATTAGCATTTAGTCCCTACAATTAATTAATTCTAATTAATTTCAAATTAGTTTCTAATTACTTTATTATAAGTTGACAAATTAATAAATTAATTTCTCCCAATTTTATTTTGTCATTTAATTACTCAACTGGATCTTAAGGTAACTCAAAAGGACCCTGTTATTATTACAAATATTACCAATATTTATGGCATTGGGCACCATTTCTAACAAGCAGTGTATCAGGTACGCAGAAGGAATGAAATGGAGTGCTTTAGCAATCTGCTAAGTACAGAAGAACAAGGAAAGAAGGGCTAATTGAGGCGTTGGTGTTGTCAAATGAATAATTAAATCAATGAGGAGAGGAATTTCCAAAAGCAGAAAGGATATTGTATGTTGAATTGCAAAGAAAGTTGGCACTTTAAAAATCAGTGTCTGAATCTCTTCGTATGAAATACGAGGAAGGAGTTGAATGTGGCAGAAGACTGTGGTGACACACTTATCTGTTGTGTAGAGAGTTCGGTGGAGTCCTGAATAATGGACTCTGATGCCTCATTCCATGCGAGCATTGTAGAGACATAATGTAGAACTTCAGACATTACGATGACAAGGTCAGGCTTATGTGTAACGACCCAAACTAATAATATAAATAAAGTGCGTGTAAATTTAAAGTTTTATGTGTATTTTATGAGAAAGTATGTTTGCAAGGGTAGTTTAGTCATTTTACCATGAGAAGGGTAATTTGGTCATTTGACCATATACAAGAATTATTATAAAAGTATGATTCTTGTTTGGACCAAAAATGTAAGAAAGATGGTTATATGTAGTAAAAATCTAATGTTGGTGCCTAAAGTCCAAGGAAGAGGACTTCAAGGACTAAAGTGCAAAATGACAAATATTAAATGGGAGAAATATCTCCCATAATTCCAGAAACCTGTGGAGAATTCTAGAGAGAACGAGAGAAGGCACGGGAAGGAGAAGAAGCCTTGATTAACTTGCAAGAATTGAAGCTACACACTTGGAATTAGTGATTTCCAAGCTTCAAGAGGTAAGACTACTAAGTTCTAAACTCAAAATTTGGAACGAGAGTTATGTTCTTGACTTTTGATTTTCCAGAAACTTTGATTTCAACGGAATCATCTTGTTCAAAATCATCAATTTAACATGTTTAGTTACTAAATATGTTGAAATACAAGAAAAATGATGATTTTGGTTCAAGAGCATTAAGTCACGGGTTTAGATGAACAAGTGATTTTGATGTATCTAATGTGTTAGAAAAGGTGAAAGAAACATGTAGTAGTTATTAATTCAAAGGAATTGAAGTTTTGATGCAAAGATGATGAAATGGGTTTTTAGCCCATGAACCCTAGAAATGGGTTTATGAGTTGGAACTGATTTCATAAGATTCTAATGGTTTTGTTAAGCCAAAAATGTCATAAGTGAAGTAAGAAATCAGTTTCAAGCCTTAAATTTCCATAAAACGATTTTTGGTGAAAATGGTGTTTTCGGAAGAATTTCAAAGTTTATAAAGAAGAATTGATGATTTTAAAGTTTAAAGTTAAGTATAAGTTGGTATTTAGCGCCTGGAAATGACCCTAAACTAATTAAGTCAAGTATTAAGAGCTTAATGGGGCAAATAGTGAAACTGCAGTTTGAAAAATCGCCAAATAAGGCAATCTGCTTTGCCTTCGCGTCGCGACCACACCTTGGTCGAGTCGCGAGGCAGCACCAGCAGCCTTCGAGTCGCGACCACACCCTTGGTCGAGTCGCGAAGCGGCGGCTGCAGAAACATGCAGTGAGTCTCCTGCCAAGTGATTTTCAATTTTGAGTTTTGGTCCAAAACTTGTCCGTTTGAGCCCAAATTTTAAACATAGGTCTATTATGGTCCAAAACTTCATGTAAAATTGTCGGAATCGAAATACGACCCTCCGAGGGTAATGTAGTAAAATACGTATAAAATACGATTTAATTAAAGTTGGTCATTTTAAAGTTATATATTTATTATGACCCAAGATAGTATCATAAGGGCTCTAATGAGTTATAGAGTCAATAGAAATAAATGTTAATGTGTTATATATTAAATATAGGTTCATGCCAAGTGATTATTGAATCAAAAGAGTATAAATACGAGGAACGTGTAGTCAATCCACTAGCAATACATGAGGTGAGTACATGCAGTATTTTTACCCATTCTGGGGTACATGGCAAGTAAGTATTTTCAAGATTTTTCTATAAAATTTCTATAAGTGAAATTATATGCAAAAGTATTGTTTCTAAATTGTTGTGAAAGTATAATGCTATATTTGAAGTTATGTTTTGAACTACAAGTTAAATTAAAGAATGGTATGTTGGTCTATGAACCAATTATGTGAAAGTATATTTTGATTATAAGTTATATATGTTTTCAAGTCTGAATGGCATATAGCCACAAGATGTTTAAGAAGTATGTTTTGATTACAAACTGTATATGTTTTCGAGTATGAATGGCATATAGCCATAAGATGTTGGAAAATATATTTTGGCATAAAGCTTAGCATGTTAGAAAAATATGTTTTAAACATATGATTATTATGTGATGAAAGCTATATTTGGCATCTAGCCATAAAGACATAAAATGATGTAGTTTGGCACCTAGCCACAAGTTATATGTATATGAGAAATGTTCAAGCAAGCAGCAAGTATTTAGTATGACTGGTAATTGTAGCAAGCAGCGTTAGTAAGGGAACTATGTTCCAACCTACCCGGGTTAGGTAAGGGATCTACTGGGGAAAAATCCCCATCGCGAAGTAGATTGCCTCAGCACTTCTATGGTGAGGATTGATCCGTTCTTTCTAACCATAGAGACTTGGGGTATCACTTATAGTGATTAAAGCCCTAAGTATAAAAATCCAGCAAGCTTATAAAACCAGTCAAAGAAAGAAAGAAAGATGTTATTTTTGTAAAGTATGACATAAAATGATTTTTGAGAAGTAAAGAGTTATAGTATGTTGCTATTATAAAGTTTTGAAAGAAGATATTTTTGCAAGGCATGATATGTAATGATTTTGAAAAGTAATGAGCTATGGTATGATATTATTATAAAACTTTGAAAGATGTTTTATGTTATAAGTTTTATAAAAAGGTTGGAAAAGAAGTTAAAAGTTTGAGTCTAAAACTCATGTAACTCACGAGACATTATTGTCTTACGTATTTTATGTTTTGCCATGTATTCCAGGTTAAGATGATATGCTATAGTTGAATGAAGTTTAGCTGGAGTGGAGCCCGAGTTAGCTCCCGTCTTGGACTCAAGGTTAAATCCTTTCTTGCTTACTATGGTAAATTTTGATATGGATTTGTACACCCACTGTTTTAAGCATTTAAATTATCGGTTTTTGATAAACCGTATTTTTGTACTCATGAATTTATATGAAAAACCATAGTATTTACAAACATTAGAAATGGGGTGTCACATTATGGATGATTAAATTCTGGATATCGCCGGTGTGGAGGATGTTGTAATCCAGACAAGCTTAGGTATGAAGTGGACTTTGAAGATTGTCAAGATCATTTTGGATCTCAAGCGGATGCTGATATCCGTAAGGCACTTGGATGATAATGGGCACCACATTGAGTTTGACAACCACTAGTGGAATGTGACGAAGAGAAACATGGTTGTTTCCAGAGGACAGAAGCGAGGAACATTGTATATGGTTGAGACCTCTACGGGCAAGACAAACACTGTTGTCGAAGAAACGAAGACTTCTACTCTGTGGCACCAAAGAATTGGATATATGAGTGAGAAGAGAATGAAGATGTTGGAATCCAAGGGGAAGATTCATGATATGAAGAATATCACCCCTGGAATTTTGTGAACCTTGTGTCCTCAACAAACAGGATAATGTCACATTTTCCAAGGTGGGACCAGTTTTGAAACAACAAAAGTTGGAACTTGTATTATCTGTTTTCGTCGGGTCAAACGAAGACCCATCAAGTTAACCCACCATTTAATTAGTTGGACAACTTAAATTTGCAATAAATGTCCCTATGCAATGAACGTATCGCGTAGGTCATTTGGACGTGTCGCCTTCTCCCACGATTCCATCGTGATATCGTGTCCCATTCGATAAAATGTGTCATGTTCTTACCATCTACGCGTTGTGTGAGTTACAAGCCTGTTTTAACGTCAAATCCCCTGAACACCGAACATAACAATCTTCAAAGTTCTTAAAATGGCAATCCACTTTGGGACGCTTTGCGTACCTTGAGACACCCCATTTCTACTGTTTGCAAATACTATGGTTTTTTTATATAAATTCATGATTACAAAAAATACGGTTTATCAAAAACCGTTAATTTAAATGCTTAAAACAGTGGGTGTACAAATTATATCAAACTAACCATAGTAAGCAAGAAATGATTTAACCTTGAGTCCAATATAGGAGCTAACTTAAGCTCCACTCCAGCTAAACTTCATCCCATTGTTAGCAACTTATATTGACCTGGAATACATGGCAAAACAAAGAATACGTAAGACAAAAATTGTCTCGTGAGTTACATGAGTTTTAGACTCACACTTTTAATTTCTTTTCCAACTTTTATAAACCTTATAACATAAAACTTCTGTCAAAACTTTATAGTAATATCATACTATACTTTTTACTTTTCGAAATCATTTCATAACATACTTTACAAAAATAACATCCTTCAAAGTTTTAAAATATTATCATACCATAGCTCTTTATTCCTTTCAAAATCATTTCATATCATCCTTTGCATAATTACCTTCTTTCAAAACTTTATAATAGAATCATAATACAACTCTTTACTTTTCAAAAATCATTACTTTTCAAAAATCATTCTATGACATACTTTACGAAAATAACATTGTTCTTACTTTCTTTGATTGGTTTTATAAGCTTGCTGGATTTTTATACTTAGGGCTTTAATCACTATAAGTGATACCCCAAGTCTCTATGGCTAGAAAGAACGGATCAATCCTCACCATAGAAGTGTTGAGGCGATCTACTTCGCGATGGGGCTTGTCCCCAGTAGACCCCTTACCTAACCCGGGTAGGTTGGAACATAGTTCCCTTACTAACGCTGCTTGCTACAATTACCAGTCATACAAAATACTTGCTACTTGCTTAAACATTTCTCATATACATAACTTGTGGCTAGGTGCCAAACTTCATCATTTTATATCCTTATGGCTAGATGCCAAATATAGCTTTCATCATATAATAATCATATGTTTAAAAACATATCTTTCTAACATACTAAGCTTTATGCCAACACATACTTTCCACATCTTATGGCTATATGCCATTCATACTTAAAAATAAATACAGTTTGTAACCAAAACATACTTCTTAAACTTCTTGTGGCTACATGCTATTCATATTTGAAAACATGTATCACGTGTAATCAAAATATACTTTCACATAATTGGTTCATAGACCAACATACTATCATTTAACTTGACTTGTAGTTCAAAACATAACTTCAAACATAGCATTATACTTTCATAAACAAGTTGATAATAATACTCTTGCATATAATGTCACATAAAGAGATTTTATAAGAAATCTTAAATATACTTACTTGCCATGTACCCCAGAATGGGTAAAAATACTGCATGTACTCACCTCATGTATTGCTAGACGATTGACTACACGTTCCTTGTATTTATACTCTTTTGATCCATTAGTCACTTGGCATGGACCTATATTTAACATGTTATACATTAACATTAATGCTAACTGACTCTATAATTCATTAGAGTCCTTATAATACTATCTTGGGTCATAACCCTTATATATCTTTTAAATGACCAACTTTAGTTAAACCGTATTTTATACGTATTTTACTACAGTACCCTCGGAGGGTCGTATTTCGATTCCGACAATTTTTCATGAAGTTTCACAACATATTAGACCTATGTTTAAAATTTGAGGTCAAACGGACAAGTATAAGACCAAAACTCAAAATTGGAATTCACTTGGCAGAAGGCAGGAGAGTTTTGGTCATTTTTTCTCCAGCCGTAGGATCGCGACCCGATCCTCTAGGAGATCGCGACCCGATCTTCCGCAGATCAGTCTGTTTTGTCCGATTTCTATGCTATAATTCCCCATTTTCCTATATTAAGTCCTTAATACATGACTTAATCATTAGGGATTGTTCTAAGGCCAAAACCATTCATTTATCTCATGTTTTTAACCATTTAAAATCATAGATTTTGATTATTTTTCCAAACATTCCCGTTTTTGCATTTTTGATCCAAAAACCGAATTTTTTTCCGAAATTAATCACTTCTACTGCTTTGTTTTAACAATTACCACATATAGGACTTATCAAAACTCCTTAGAATTAATTTGATCATGTAAAATTGATTTCCAAGGCTTTTGAACAAAATTCAAATTTTTCAACAATAGCAACATACTTTGATGATTTTAAGATATGTTCTTAATACTTGGCTTAATTGGTTTAGGGTCATATCTAGGCCCTAAATACCAACTTATACTTGTTTTTAAACATCTTTTTCACAAATTTCATCCTCTTTGCTTAAAATCATTCCCGAAAACCCAATTTAACACCAAAAACCATTTTGATCAATTTTTAAAGATGGAACCGATTTCTCACTTCATTTATAACATATATGACTTAATAAAACCATAGAAACTAATTTCAGTTCCAAAAACCCATTTTTAGGGTTCTTGAGCTCAAACCCATTTCCATGGAATTAACCAAAATTTATGGTTGAAAATTCGTTCCTTTTGTTGATTTAAGTTAGATGGAACGTATGATTTCATCTTAGCAACTTTATACTAAATTTCAGTTTGTAGATTACCCACAGAACTTGAAGAGCTAAACTTAGGGTTGGTGATTTTCTTACCTTAGAAGCTTGAAATTACAAATTCCAAGTTAAACCATTGATTTCTTGCTTCACTCCTTGCTCTTCTCCGCGAATGCGTATTCCCGTTTCTTCCAGAGAATTCCCAGGGCTCTCTTCTGATTTTTATGTCCATTTATGAGATATTTTCTCATATTTATATTTTCCATACTTTGCCTTAATGACATTTCAGCCCCTGGACTTTCATTCTTTGGACTTTTGGCACCAACATTAAGTTTGACCACATAAAGCTATAATTTCTTACATTTTTAGTCCAAACTAGAATTATACTTTTATAATAATTTTTTTATATGGTCAAATGACCAAATTACCCTTCTTAAGGTAAAATGACTAATTTACCCTTACAACATACTTTCTCATAAAATATACATAACACTTTAAAATATACACACCTTGTTTTACATATTTATATTATTAAATTTGGGTCGTGACATACCTTACATAGACGTGTCACGCAAATCAATCAAAAAGAATTATGTCCCAACCAAACTTTCTAACTTCTCCAATATTGGGTTTCAAGCCATCAACTTACACGTCATAGTCCAAACACATATTATAGAACAACCATATCATAAAAACATTAATTATATAGTTTTGACCTAAAATGTCCAAATTACCCTTATGGTAAAGTCCACTTCACTAGCATTATCTCTAAAATACAAGCACAATTACGTATAAAAGTTTGGTTTTTACAGCAATGGAAGCTTATTGACTTTCTTTGAACTTGGTGATTCTCATAACTATAATGCTAGTCAATTTATATGAATTAAATGCTTATTTAATTTGTGGCCTTTATTAAAGTGGTTATTAAGAATTTTTCTAATTTCCATATAAATCAAAGAGATTCTAGGTAATTGTTATAACCAAGTTGGATTAAACTAAGAACGTGACACCATAAACCTTGATAATAAACTAACGAGTTGATATTGTGATGATAACCCAATATTGATTATTTCTCTATTGTTGATTCACTTCATTAAGTTTCACTCACATTTACGAATTGTTTTTGTTGTTCAAAAATTAGTTGTATATACTTAGAAATTGAACCAGCTCCGTAGATTCGATCTCTTTACCGTTATACACTATTTTAGTATTAGAGAAATAGTATTATCTATTTGTTGGTCTTGACAACCACCAACCATGAAAAACTACATAAGACATAAAACTCATGTTATGTTA
Source organism: Cichorium intybus (assembly GCA_023525715.1). Lineage (NCBI taxonomy): Eukaryota > Viridiplantae > Streptophyta > Magnoliopsida > Asterales > Asteraceae > Cichorium > Cichorium intybus. The sequence goes on from CM042014.1 coordinate 20,055,755, forward strand.
TGTGTTCGCTTTTTAATTATTAGTATTTTATTATTTTTAATTGATCAAATTCTAAATTCTAAATTTTCGCTACAAATACTTAAAGCAACATAAAATGTTTAGATATAATTTATAGATTTTAAAGAAACCCAATAAAATCAGATGTATTCATTTATATAATCACTAAATAATATAAAAAATAAAGGCACTACTTAATATTTATGAAATTAAAGTAAAAAAGAAATCATTTAACAAATTAAAAATATAAAAATATATGTATTACACTATTACTTAATATCTATAAATTATAAGTAAACGAATAATTATTTAAAAAAATTTAAAACAAATAATCATTATTTAATCATCTAAAAGTAATAAATTATTATTATTATATTTCAAATAAAAAATAGGATTAGAATGTCTTTTTAGTTAAAAAAGATATCTATTGGTTTAGACATGTATTAAAGTTTACTGAAGTTATAAAAACACAAAAATAATTATTTGATTTTTATTAGGGATGTTTAAGTCTATTTAGTAATATATATATATATATATATATATATATATATATATATATATATATATATATATATATATATATATATATATATATATATATATATATATATATATATATATATATATATATACTAATAATAATATAAAGGTTAACCGCATTATTGGTGAAGTCCCTTTTTTATAATTGATTTATATCCAATTTATATTGAACACGTATAGTTGCTTAGTAGGAAATGCAATATCCTCCAATCGCTTTAAAACTTAATAAGCTATTTTCAATTCGCAACGTAATTTGACTTTAACTTGTGCTCTATAATAAATATTAAATACGAACAATATACCAGTATAGGAAAAATGCAGACGACACCTAAGATATTCATCAACAATTGAAAATTTTAATAAAATATTATAGTCCCATTGTTTTTTATGTTTATAATTTGTAATGGAATTCTGGATAGATATGCACGTTACCTTGGTATTGACGAAGGCCAAAACTTCAACTCTTGTTATGTTTTGTTTTTGAGTTTCTCTAGATAACGTAGGAAAAAAGGAATAAAGAAAAGAGGAGTTTCCGAATGGAACAAGTAGTGACGATTTCATTATCCTGCTTCCAAATTTCCTTTAGTTTTTGGAAAGAAAATGACGGAAATATTTTATAAGAATTCTATAACAATGAACATGTCTTCCATATCTTACCTTACTTTATTAATTATCAAATATTTACACAGAAAATACAAAATTATAATTAAGCTTCCTCAAACAAAGGTAATTAGCCTACAGCCCTACACGGCAAACATCCCCAAAGCCCGAGACTACTATAACCGGTTAAAAGGCCGGTTGGGCCCGTTTTTGTGCACCAAACCATGGAAAAATATTACATCAACAACACACACCATTTGAGATACCTTTTACCATTTTTTATAAAACACACAGACACTTGTTGAGAGCCAAACTTTATTTAATCAAACTCAGACAATGCCAACCTAACATTCGTCTAAAAGACAAACTAGACCTCTCTAGTATCACCTAACACGAAACTCGGTCATTCAAGCCAAAAAAAAAAGACTACAGAATCTAGATTACATTATTCTGTAATCTGTAACTAGCCACGTCTTTTCAAGTCACCATTCTCCTTGGTCAAGTCATCAATTTGGGACTGAAGAATGTTGATCATAGCCTGTGCACGCATCACTTCAATCTTCAAAGTCTCTCTTTCCATTGAAACATTAAGGATCTCCGTTTCCAAGTTAGTTATAAACTTTAAGTAGCCAGGTGGCACCAATTTCTCCAGGGTGGCGGCTCCAAACGACCGTTGACTGGCAGGCGGTTGACTTTCTTTGGCTTCAAGAGACTCAAGTAATGGGAACTCCATTAGTGCAGATGATAGTGGTGAGGTTCTTGGATCTTGACTCATGGTCGAGTCTTCTGAACCGTTTCCATTGCTGCCATTGGTGTTTTCATCACTCTGTTTTAATTTTTTGTTGTGGAAGAGAGAGAAGGTTTCTAACTCGGGCCCACCGTTCAGAACCGAGTCTTCAGACCTTTCCCTCTTACAGACAAATGGGATCATGTCGCCAGCAGTTTCCTGTAAATATACATACATACATACATATAGATAAATAGATACATATACTTATAATTACAAATTTAGACAGAAGAAATAATATTAATACCTGTACAATGTCATTTCCTCGAGCCGGAGTCTCAACACCAGGGGTCAAAGTCAAATCATCCTCCGTCTCTCCACCAGGAACAAAGAGTTTTGCATCATCGTCCCATTCTTCCTCAATAAAGGGTGCATAACGGTCACCATTGGGAGGCCCTAAACCACTCTTCTGAAAAATTCTACATAGCACAAATGCATCCTTTTCCCACAAAACAACGATACATATTTCTTTTTCAGTTCAGTTTATCTAACTATGAAGAAACGGAAAAATCATTGATGGTTCGAAGTTCTAACCTGTGTTACTCCGGCTCTAGTTAATTCTTGATCTACGAGTCTATATTCATGCATCACCCAATTAGTTCGCTGCCCATCTGGGGCACGGCCGCTATGGAAGACCAATGTTTTCTTCATCCCTATCGTTTCAGATTTATGGCGGACAGCTCGGTCTTTTCCGGTTGCTTTCCAGTACCCTTTGCCGGTAGCTCGATTCAAACGAGAACCGTTGCCGTACTTTCTGTCTACGGGACTGAAGAAGTACCATTCGAGGTCTCTGGTCTTTAGGGATGAGTAATCTAAAAATTCATAAATAAAAAATGTTGGGTAAGAAACCCTAATGCAATTAGGGGTAATTTGAGTAAGAAGAAGGTAATTACATGATTGTCCCTAATTGCAATTTCGTCTTTAGTGTAGATGTTCTTAGGTTTCAATTATTTTCCAGATATGTTGTTTCCTCACACATTTACCAACCATATCATCAGTTAGCAATTGGGAAAAAAATTATCATATAAGTGAATTTCAAGAGAAAAACGTCGAAGAACAATCATGAAAGTGATGAATCAGAAATGAAAACGCTATAAGAAGCAAAATAAATTTTAATCTAACTACCGGCAAGTTCCCATGGCTCGAATTTGTAGACGTCGATTTCTGATACAGCTTCGAATCGAAACGGCTTCCCACAAGCCTTACGCCTCAAATAATACCGCACAAGTTCCTCATCGGTTGGGTGAAACCGAAATCCAGGTGCAAGAGACGTCGGCGGCGGCGATGATGGCGCTGCCGCCGGTAAAGCTGGTGGCGCCGCCGGCTGTCCCGATGGTGCCACGGTTATCATTTCATGACTCATTTCTCTATTTTTCGCTCTGGACAGAAATTAAACTTGTGGGTATCAGTCTTTCCGAATTAAAAAGCAGAAAGATTCATAAAAGGCTTATGAATAAGACATTAGAATTAGGATTGTAGGTAAAGCAAGTGAGCAACAAGAACAGAACACATGATGAGAGAGAAAGAAGAGACATGTATTGCCCGTGGGTTAAGAAACAACCATTGATGAATGGATGCTTGCTTGACACGGAAATCGAAAAACACAAAGAGAGAGAGGGAGGTAATATTCGTATACAGACACATCTTTGCATCTGCTTCCTTTGTGGGCTTTGATGGATAATTTTATTACCAGAACTAATATTCTTAAATTCAGTTCATTATTAATTAGGGACTTGTACAATGTGCAATGAAACATGTAAAATGACCTTTTATTTTAGATCTTCGACTTCGGGAAAATAGGTTGACGATGTTGTAGATATTTTATATAACCATAAGAAAAAGACAATATTTATTCTATATTATTTCAAAAGCTTTTAATTTTAATTTTTGTTCTTATTGAAAACTTTAAAAGTATTCTCGTTTAGAATAGCTCTTCCAAGATGACTCATAATTTGATGAAGACATTGAGACGTCCTTATTGCATTCCTAAGATAGTAAGGTGTCGTATACGCCTCCTGAAATAAGTGTAGAGAGATTTGAACTTTGATCCTCCCTAATAAGGTGGAGAGTAGAACCCACGCGTTACGTCAACTTTTCTCTATCCTTTCATTTCTATATTTCTCCATCTTTCACAAATTTTTCACTCATAGAACCAATACCCACTGAACCCACGATGCCACGTCAGATTTTCGATTATTAAATTCATTTATTAATTTAATAAATGATTTTTAATATTTAATTTAATATTATAAATAATAATAATATGCAATTAATAAAGTCAAAGGACATTTAATTAAAAAAAACACACCATTAAAAAATTTTAAAAACAACCTATATACGGGAAATTAAATCCTAAATACGAGAAATTTAATCCTAAATACTAGAAGCTAAAAAAAAACATAGGTGTTTTTTTCATAACATCTCACGCTTCTGTGTGCTTGAACTCTCTGTTATGTGTCACCAGATACGGTTGTAGGGCTTGTTCCACGACCTCTTCGTCGGTTGTCCTGTTTGCTCGGTTGAAAGATTTGTTGACGTAAATTTGGTTAAATTGTACCATTTTTAACTTCATATCTTTCAATTTTGCGTTAAGCTGATGGTGACTCCGATAATGAATCGCGCCTAGAATTCTGTGGAACTCTTCCTCCACACGAGTCCAGAATGATCGGAAGGATGTCGTATCCATTTCTTCGGTGACGGTGACCCAGGCTCTTGTCAAAGCCACCTCTTCTGGTTTAAACCAAGAACGAATCATCCTTTGTACGTTGGCTGCCATTTTTTAAGAAATCTAAAATAAAATATTTAGAAATAAAGGTTGAGAGAATAGAGTGAAAGGTTGAGAGAAATGTATGATTTTGTTAATGGGTAAATGTAGGTATTTATAGGAGTGGGTAAAATGTTAAATTTTTAGTATTAAATTTTTTTTTTTACATATTGTGAAAGATGGGGAGGTTTCACCATCTCCTAAATGAGCTCAAATGAGCCGAACCCGCTAAACCCGATTGAGAGGGGTCAGCGGTACCGCACCCATTTTAGTCGAGCCCGCATCGAAACCGAAGATTACTCCGTCGAGCCTAAAAAGTTTGTAATAATATTTTTGTTAGAATGTATGTTTTTCGTCATAAAAGTTATTTTTTTAATCATGGTAAAGAAATCCTTAAAAACTTGTACAATTAATCTTTAACTTAAATTGGGTGAATTTTGCCCATGTTATAGCATGTTATACCGGTTTTATTTTCTTTTCGGTTCTTTCCGGATTTTGCTTATGTACACGTGTTCTGCCAGGAGGCCTCTTTTTTTGGTCTTCGCCGTTTCATTTTCTTTTGTTAGTAGTTCATTTTCTTCCCATATCTGTCTGGTGAATTTCCGTCGGTGGTGATTTGTTCCATTGGCGCTGCTTCTTCTTCTTCTTTGCATGTGGGTGGTTTCGTTTTTTATTTCATCTGCGCTGCGCTGCGCTGTGTGAAGGTTAGTTGCTGTGGGTTTTTTCGTCTTCTGTTCTTGCCAGTTGTATCGAGTGCTTTCCATTTATGCGATCCTTAGTTTTTTAAAGGTTTCTACGTTTTTGGGTTTTCATTGTCTTTTGGGTTGTTCTGTTTGATGTGCTTCCGCCATACTTTTTTCTTTTATTGGTTAGCGGTTTCTTTTCCTGGTTTTGGATTTTCTCCTTCTTCTGTATTGATTTGGGATGAGCTGACTTATGGTTGTCTTTTTTGGTGGTTTCAGGATTTCTTTTGGCTCTTACTTCTCAGTTCCTTCCATTGAGCAGAAAAAGATCAGCCTCACGCTTCAAGCCATCTTTGCTCAGCATCTTCTGTCGATTGTCAGCATCCACCTCAAAACCTCCAACAGATGGCGGCGACCCGTTTATCGCGAATACCGGGGAGCTACTCCGGCGACGTTGGTAACGAGGGAGATGAATTCTCAGCCGTTAGGGTATCGACTCTTTCACTCGGCCATGCCGGCAAATAATCTTGAGGTATCTCAGCAAGCAAGGTGTTTGATTTTGATTGTCATCCACGGGAAGAGTTGCACAAATATTCGGAGAAGGTGGCGATGTTGTCTATGTGGAGGTAATGTTAGCAATGTTGGAAATCATGGTTCATGTAATTAGTTTCAAAAACATGAGTTTGCAACGGAAGCATAAAATCATGAACACAAATTCCATTTTCAAGAGGATCATGCTACATGCATGTAGAGATAAGATGAAGAACAAACATAGTTTAAGTTCAAGATCATAACCTTTGTTCTTGGGTTTGGTTTGGATGATTTTGATAGCTAGGAATCAAATTAGAATCCCTCTATAGTTGATCCACCACAAGCTTGAACACACTTGAATGCTAGTTCCACAACTTGCAAAATATGACTCCTTTTCTTATGAAACCAAAAACCAATTTTTGCTAAGAGCTTAAGGAGAGTTTTAGGCTGATTTTTTTGAAGCAAGAATGATGTACACATGCACTCAAAATCGTCCACATTATATCCCACCAAAGGCAAAAGAAAAGCACATGCAACTAGCTTAAAAGAAATATCCATTTGATTTCTATAATCAAAAGCTAGAAGACACAAGGCATCTTCCTTTTCTTTTAAGTTCTTAATGCATTCTTTTCCTTCCAATATGGCTAGTTATATGATGACTAATGAAGTGCTAGTGGGTTGTTATTATTTATAAAACTTAGATAATTATAAGTTTATAAATAATACATCTTCTCATTTCTTTAATGGGATAACATTTAACCCATAATCAAATATATAAATAAACCATCTAAATATATACAATCTTAATTGTATAATTATATATATATATATATAACAATATATATATTTTATTTAATTTACTAATTAAATTAAATAAAAGGCTTACTTATAAATTAATTAAATCGTTTAACAATTTAAACAATTTAATTGTTACTTAATTAATTCATCACATATGAATTACTAATCAACCTTTAATTTTGTAGTTATTATTATTTACCTCAAATAATAATAACCTACAAGATTAAATTGCAAGTTTAGTATCATTTGATGTTAAATCAAATTTAACGTTCTAAATGATCAATTGGTGTCAAACTTGTTGTTGGTGTGACCCTATAGGATCATATATTATTAGTAATATCATTTTATGATCATCCTTGGGCATATAGAACTAACAAGCAATTCATACTTGTGTAACTGTTTGAATTTTTGTATAATTTTAGGGATTTTGTGTTTTTTCATAACCCTAATTTTCTTGGATCAGATTGTTTACGATAGGGTAACAGACAGAAGCAGGGGATTTGCATTTATCCACCGTTGGATTTGCTTTTTATCAAAACATCCTGCCTACGCCACAACACACGAGATGATTGCTCTCTTTCTACGGCTATAGTTATCGTCCCTCTCTCAAAACCCTAACAGTCGAAATTCTCTACCGTATCGCTCTCACTGCCAGATTTTTAAATCTCAAGGTACGCTATAATTCTGCGTTTTTCCGTACACATGTCATTACCGGCGCATATGCATGTATGTATTCATCCGTAAGTATAGATGTGCTTAGCTTTAATGGTGAAAATCTCTATTTGTCAATCAATTTTGTTCATTTGTAAGATCGTGTAACTTCGATTTTCGCAGTTCTTTGTGTAATTTAGTATTTTGATTTTATAATTTAGGTTATTGCAGAATGTTTTGGGGTGCTCTCCGTATTTATTGAATTATTATATTTCTCTGATTTGATTGTTCTAAATTCTCGAAGTTTTCATGCCATCAGGAACATTGCGGCTCTTTATCATTCTGACTTTGTTTTGATTTCTAATTTTACGGTTTTCGTGCCACCAGGAACTATGAGTCGCTCTAGCAGAACGCTATATGTTGGTAATCTTCCTGGGGATATTCGTGAGCGAGAAGTAGAAGATTTTTTTTACAAGGTAATTAGTAATGCTCAAAATTTGGTTCCAACATGAAGTCGCCTTTCAAGCCCTTGGTTTCAAATTGAGTTCTACATGTACCAACATATTGTTTCTTTCTTTTTATTTGGTTGCAGTATGGTCTGATAGCCCATATTGATTTGAAAATTCCACCAAGGCCTCCAGGCTATGCATTTGTTGAGGTGAGCTTCATTTTTGTTTCAGCTTCAGCTTTCTTCTTCATCATTCTTTTCCCCATATAAGTTGATGTTCTTTCTTTAGTTTGAAGAGTCTTATGATGTTGAAGATGCTATTCGTTGTCGCGATGGCTATGATTTTGACAGGCACATATTGACAGGCACATATTACGAGTTGGTCATACATTTAACGTCATATATGTTTTAACAGGTGGAACTCGCCCATGGTGGCCGTGGTAACTCATCTTCTACAGATTGTTACAGCAGTCGCGTCAGTGGTCGTGGTGGTGGTGGTCGCAGTGGCGGAGTTTCTAGACGATCTGATTACAGAGGTCTGTATTTTATTTCTTCATGTTGCATGGTGCTAATCAATAATTATGAATAGCTAATTCTCAAAATATGCTTTTTTTCTGATTGATACAGTTATGGTTACCGGGTTACCCTCTTCTGCATCATGGCAAGATCTTAAGGATCATATGCGCTGGGCTGGAGATGTTTGTTTCTCCCAAGTTTTCAGGGAGGGTGGTGATAAGGATTTTATCAGAATGCACATTTAATAAAAAAATATAGATTTTTTTCACTTTACTAATGTGTTCGTGATGATATGTTATTATTTTGCAGGTACCACAGGGATTGTGGACTACACAAACTATGACGACATGAAATATGCTGTAAACATTTATCTATTTTGCCTCTTATATATTAATTTTGAAGTTTTGGAGTCGAATTATATAGATAAATAAAATGGTCTGGAAGCGTGACCACCTTGAAAGTTTAACAAGTTTTCGGGTGATTTGATTTTGTGCAGGAACTTGAGTTGAAAAGTTCATAACACATAAAGTGTCGTTTTCTGAGATCAATAAGGCGTTTGATTTGATACTTAAAGGTCAAACCCAAGATCCAAATTGAACCCATGCGAAGCACGGTTAATTTGCGTAATATTGGGCATATCCTGTAACTTTTTTTCGCCTACTGTTTTTTTTTTCCGCCTAACGCGGGTTTTTTCCTCTATGTTCGGATAATGGGTTTTTTATTTTGGTCTTCAGCGTTCTTCCATTCCAGAACCATCTTCACCCCCACCGCTTCCCCCTTCCACCTCCATCTCCGACCACCACCTCCAAATACTCCGTCGCCGCCTTCCTACCAACAGGAAAATTGGTAACGGCTTGCTCGGCTTCAACCACCGTTCATTAACCTCCACTCCGCCTCTGTGCCGGCAGTCCGGCAACCTTCAACCGTTCTATGTTCCTCATCTCTCAGTAAGTTTCTCAAAATCCATCTTGAATTCCTCTCTGAAGCTACTCCTTCGAAGGTCAGTCAATCCAAAACAAAGATTGTCGTTTTTCATCCACAACTGATAGTAGTCAGAAGTTCAATCCACGGGTAAGAACTTCTTCCTGGCCTGCTGATTTCTCTAATTTGGTTTCTATTTAGTCGTTACAGTGCTCCGATTGCATCTATCACCACTAGGGTTTTTCAAATGGGTCACGAGAAATCACAAGTCGGTCGTTTCTTTCCCCTACCGGAAACGCTTAATCAGGTAAAAACGACCCCTCTTTCTCTTTTTTCCCCTTAAACAACCGTTGTATTTGCCCCAATCAATCGTCAGTGACAGTTTACTTTTGAAAAATACTAACCATCGTCGGATTAAATTGCTCCAAGAAGGCTGAAAATCGAAAACACGTCGGGGTTTTGGTTCGCCAGTGCTAGGAACTTCTTCAATACAGTTTGGAGGGGCAATATGGTAAACTTTTTGACATAATTATTAAAAGGTACCAATGCAATGCAGAAGCACTGAGTTTGAATCTTCAAAAGAAGCTTAACCGTTATGCTCCTATCTCACTTACTGCAGAGGTTGTATGCTCACTTTAGCTCCTTTTTTATTACAATATGAATTATGTTTTTTAATATAAATCTCTATTCTTTGCCAACAGTTGACTGGTTTGACCGAGGATGACAAGGAAGCCCTAATTTTACTCATACATGCTGCAAGATTGATGGATGATATTTTCCATCAGCAAGTTTGGTTCGGCAATCCATCTTTTAGAGAATGGTTAAAGGGGCGTGCTCATTTGTCTCATTTTGATAAATTAAAATGGAGTTATTATTCAATAAACAGAAGTCCATGGTAAGACCCTGTTCTGCAAGTGAAGCATTTTTGGTTTTTTATAATACAAATGTCATTGTTTGTGTAAATTAAGGTTATTTTGGTTTGGCAGGTCCTGCCTTGATGAAAATGAAGCATTTTTTACGACTGCAGACTCTGCCATTGGATTACTTCCGGAATCAACAAAGCCGATTCCAGGGTGGAATGGAATTGAATACAAGGCTGCCTTTCCCATGCAGAAACCCGCTGGTGCCAGTTTCTACCCGCCAGACATGGATAAAATGGTAAAGTTTGTTCATGTTTATAAGTGGCAAAGTTGTAAATTATTGCAAGTTGTCCGAACTCGTGCGGAGCACGGGGTCCCACTAGTTAAGTATTAAATTATCAGCATACCTCAAGAGCAAATTAAAAAAATTATTAAGTTTTAATAAAAGATTGATTTTGATATCGTATATTTTTTAATTTAGTCACAAAATTTTTAATTTTTCTCAATTAAGTTTTTATATTTTTAAATTTGTTTTAATATTTACCATTTGATCAGTCAAACTCGATTGTCAGCTGACGTGCTAGTTTATGATGATGTGACGCTAACATGACATGATTACATTACTTTCTAGGTGTCAAAATTAAAAAAAAATGAGATTTAATTGTAAAAAGACATAATGTCAAAATCGAACTTTTATAAAAACTTATTGTTTTTTGTGAAAACTTTCCCTAATATGAATATATTTTTTAATTAAACTATATGCATATCAATTTAAATATATTAAATGAGTTTTGTCGCGTAACAAGCCTTAACTTTTTTTTTCTTTTTTTGAAATATCAACTTTAACTTGATAATGTCTTAAAAAAAATACAAACCTACAATTCTATTAAGCATTATGCAATGTATATATGTATCTTATTTATTCTTGGAGATATAAGTCTTATAATCAAGTTTTTTGTTTGCTTTGTACTTAATGACCAAACTTTGTTCTACCGAATAAAATATTACATGTTTTTCGTAAGTTTTGAGGGGTCAATGTCCTAGAAAAATTGTCTATATAAGACAATCGTTTAATACTCAATGTTTGACCAGACTATTTAATTTTCTGAAAAGTAACTAATGTATTGTTAAGACAAAAGCACTAAAACATATTGTATTACTAATAATAAGTAATGTCAAATTAAGGTTTCCTTCGACAATCTAAAATCTGATGGGGATGTATCTTGTGCCTACCTTAAAATATGGCTTATGAAAACCTACAATAATGATGTACCATATATGCGAGTCTTTAGAGGAAAAGAACAAGCTTACACAGATTTGTATGGAAGATGGGATTATTCTTTCTTGAGATTGATGATTTCAAAGAGGAAATACGAAAAAGAAACCAAGGTAGTGTGGTTGAAATTGATTTCAACACAAAGGGTGAGAACACACATTTTTTACGATTTTTTATGTCATTATCAGCTTCTTTTCAAGGGTTTCTTGATGGTTGTCGTCCTTACATTGGGCTTGATGATTGTCATTTGAAAGGGAAGCTCAATGGTGTATTGGTTGTTGCCACAAGTGTTGATGGTAATAATGGCATGTTTCCAGTAGCATATGTTGTGCTTGAATTGGAGAACAAAAAATCACGGACTTGGTTTCTTGAGCTGCTAAAAAAGCGATAGGTACACCAAATGGTCTTGTCATATCATCAAACATGCAAAAAGGTTTAGGGGCTGCTATCACTCAAGTTTATCCTAATGTTGAGCACCGAGAATGCATGAGACACTTATACAGCAACTTCAAGAAACATTTTCGAGGTGAATTCTACATGTTTAAACTATGGGGTGCTGCAGAGACCTAGAATATTAGCAAGCATGACCGATTACTAAGTGAAATTGCTAGTATACGTAGAGAAGCAATTGCATATCTAGATGAGAACCACAAGAAGATTTGGAGTAGAATCAAGTTTGGCACAATAGTCAAGTACGATTATATTACTAACAATATTTCAGAAACTTTTAACTCTTGGATTGGTGATTTGCGTTATAAACTTGTGCTTGATCTTCTTGATGGCGTAAGAGAAAAGCTTATGGAATGGTTTGATATGAAGAAGAGGATCGTAATCAAATGGAGGGGTGCATTAGTTCCCAATGTAATGAAATATCTCAAGAGAATCTCTAAGGCAAGTTCTACAAAATATAGTTATAAGTTTTTTTAATAATTTGAATTATAAAGAAAAATATTTACTAAAATTGTTTATTATTTTTTTCGAGTAGAACTTGGGTGAATTTCAAGTTTGTAGAAGTAGTGACAATCGAGCTGAAGTGAAGTGCAAAGAAAAACGTTAGGAGGTTCTACTTGATGAGAGAACATGCATTTGTCGAGTGTGGCAAGTTAGAGGTCTTCCGTGTGTGCATGCAGCGGATTTTATTGCTTTCATAAGGGAGACTAATTGGGATAAATATGTTGATCCGTATTTCACAATAGAGAAGTTTAAACAAGCTTACGCTTTAGAAATCGCCCTGATGCCCGGAAAAGTCAGTGGGAGCATATAGAAACAAGTCAAAAAATATACCCACCTATTATCAAACGGCCGTCCGGAAGACCAAAAAAGAATAGAATTGTACTAGCTGACGAGTCTAAAAAAAGACATAAGTGTCCACGTTGTGGTATGTATGGACACCATCAACGGACATGCAAGAATCGAGCTCCACTTTCTAATGCAACATTCGCCTCTAAAAGGTTAACTAGTTCTTGTGCAATACTTTGTATTTCAAGATGAAATATCAAAAATTATTATAGAATGCTAACGACTATTATATTTCAAGGGACGGAAAAAACACAACATTTAATGATGATGATTAAAAGCAAGAACTCGAAGTCACAAGTCCAATTTAGAACTGAAAGTCACAATTCCAGTTAAGACATTTGTGGTTTTATTTTAGGATTTTACAGGTCTAGTTTAGAATATGAAATTTGTGGTTTTTTTCTTGAAAATGTTGATTTTTTTGTGTAATGAACCTATTTTTGATCAAATAAAAAAACATTTTTTTTATTAAATGATGAAACGCATCAATAGATATGTTAGTTAGAACCACATGTATAAATCTATCAATGTTGCGTTATACTTTCATGTTATTTGCCTTATATAAAGTATTAAAGCTATCAATTACAGCAATATACTTTCATGTTATTTGCCTTATATAAAGTATTAAAACTGTGACACCCCTCGCTAGAGATTTATATTTAAAACATTAATTATCATGAAAAATACTATTAATTCAAAATAAGTCTCATCATTGCGGAAAAATAGGTCCCAAAACGGTTAAAAGTAGTTTAAAAATGTATAGCGAGGTAGTATCATAATTCAAGCAAGGTGTTTGATTTTGATTGTCATCCACGGGAAGAGTTGCACAAATATTCGGAGAAGGTGGCGATGTTGTCTATGTGGAGGTAATGTTAGCAATGTTGGAAATCATGGTTCATGTAATTAGTTTCAAAAACATGAGTTTGCAACGGAAGCATAAAATCATGAACACAAATTCCATTTTCAAGAGGATCATGCTACATGCATGTAGAGATAAGATGAAGAACAAACATAGTTTAAGTTCAAGATCATAACCTTTGTTCTTGGGTTTGGTTTGGATGATTTTGATAGCTAGGAATCAAATTAGAATCCCTCTATAGTTGATCCACCACAAGCTTGAACACACTTGAATGCTAGTTCCACAACTTGTAAAATATGACTCCTTTTCTTATGAAACCAAAAACCAATTTTTGCTAAGAGCTTAAGGAGAGTTTTAGGCTGATTTTTTTGAAGCAAGAATGATGTACACATGCACTCAAAATCGTCCACATTATATCCCACCAAAGGCAAAATAAAAGCACATGCAACTAGCTTAAAAGAAATATCCATTTGATTTCTATAATCAAAAGCTAGAAGACACAAGGCATCTTCCTTTTCTTTTAAGTTCTTAATGCATTCTTTTCCTTCCAATATGGCTAGTTATATGATGACTAATGAAGTGCTAGTGGGTTGTTATTATTTATAAAACTTAGATAATTATAAGTTTATAAATAATACATCTTCTCATTTCTTTAATGGAATAACATTTAACCCATAATCAAATATATAAATAAACCATCTAAATATACAATCTTAATTGTATAATTATATATATATACATATATATATATATATAACAATATATATATTTTATTTAATTTACTAATTAAATTAAATAAAAGGCTTACTTATAAATTAATTAAATCGTTTAACAATTTAAACAATTTAATTGTTACTTAATTAATTCATCACATATGAATTACTAATCAACCTTTAATTTTGTAGTTATTATTATTTACCTCAAATAATAATAACCTACAAGATTAAATTGCAAGTTTAGTATCATTTGATGTTAAATCAAATTTAACGTTCTAAATGATCAATTGGTGTCAAACTTGTTGTTGGTGTGACCCTATAGGATCATATATTATTAGTAATATCAATTTATGATCATCCTTGGGCATATAGAACTAACAATCTCCCACTTGCACAAGGTTGCATCATAGAATGATATCGACAGTGGTAAACGTCTAGCAACATTTCACTGCCCCCAATAACACATGACATTGTGCCATTCAACAACATTCAATTCTTCAGAAAACACGAGGCTCTAATTGATGTATAAGGTTATCTATCAATTATCCCTTTGTCACAGACATCTTGTTGAACATGAGACATGGATCTTAATCATTCTCATTTTATGTTCAACTTTCAAACAGGCGCCTTAGATGTCTAACTCTCAACACATAAGAGGAACAAATCCCGTCTTGACTACATACGCCTCTCATATAGTTAGTACTATGCATGAGTATGGCCTTTATGGTTGTCTGTATTTCAAGAACAACAGTAAACCATATCAAAGCATAGTACACTCTACACTTGAGTCCCAAATATGTATCTCAGGTCAAAGGATACAATGATAATACCTTTATTCAAGAATCACTTATGATGATGATCCATGGAGTGATCTTGAAACGGGTCAAGTCCAATACTTGTTCTCTGACAAGTACCTATGAATTTGGTTGCAACATTTTTCTACTTTTACCCATAAAAGTCAACCAATCCAATTCATATTAGTCTTACTTCATAATTGCTCCCACAACTATGATCGACTATGGACGTTTAGAATAACTAAATTATTCAAGGATTAAACATGCTAATAAAACACAATAATTATGAATGAAACATCACGTCACATATATTACATAATTCTTGTCGTTTACATAAGTTCATATTCATAAAACATTAAACACAAATCAAATCCATTCATTAGAAAAACGGAGTCCTATACCCTTAGCATGACTTTCATGCTTAGTTTGGGGTAAAGGTTTCGTGAATGGGTCTGCCAAATTTTGATCTGTATGAACCTTGTGAATACTAATTTCACCATTCTTAACTTCATGTCTAATGTAGTTATACCTTCGGTGAATGTGTTTGGTTTTTTGATGCAATCTAGGTTCCTTTGCTTGAGCTATAGCACCTAGATTGTCACAGAAGATTTCTATAGGGTCCCGAATGGAAGGAACAACCCCTAGATCTTCTATGAACTTTCTCATCCAGACAGCTTCTTGAGCAGCTTCTGAAGCAGCAACATATTCTGATTCTGTAGTGGATTGTGCAATCACTTCTTGTTTGGAACTCTTCCAAGACACGGCTCCTCCATTTAAAATAAAGACATACCCAGATTGAGATTTCGAATCATCCCTATCTGTTTGGAAGCTTGCGTCAGTGTAACCCTTTACCTTTAAGCTTTCTTCCAAACCGCCGTAAACTAAGAACATATCTTTAGTTCTTCTCAAGTACTTAAGAATGTTCTTTACAGCAGTCCAGTGGGCTTCACCTGGGTTCTGTTGATACCTACTAGTCATACTTAAGGCACATGAGACGTCGGGCCTAGTGCATAACATGGCATACATGATGGACCCAATTGCCGAAGCATATGGGACATGTTTCATCCTTTCAAGTTCAGTCCTAGAGTTTGGACACTGAGACTTGCTTAGGATGGTGCCATGAGGCATTGGCAAGAATCCTCTTTTGGAGTCTTGCATCTTGAACCTTTTCAAGATTTTATCAATATATACACTTTGGCTAAGACCAATAAGTCTCTTAGATCTATCTCTATAGATCTTTATGCCTAATACATAAGCAGCTTCCCCTAGATCCTTCATTGAGAAACAACTCTCAAGGAACGCTTTGACACCTTTTAAAGTTGGGATGTCATTTCCAAATAAAAGTATGTCATCTACATACAATACTAGGATTATGACAATGCTCCCACTAGCCTTTTTGTAAACACAGGAGTCATCCTCATTTTTGATGAATCCAAAACTCGTAATCTTTTCATCAAAACGGATGTTCCATGTTCGAGACGCTTGCTTTAATCCATAGATAGATCTTTTAAGCTTGCACACTTTGTTTGGATGCTTGGGATCGACAAAACCTTCAGGTTGTTCCATATAGACATCTTCTAATAAGTATCCATTAAGGAAAGCGGTCTTGACATCCATTTGCCATATCTCATAATCATAGTATGCGGCTATGGCAAAAAGTATCCTAATCGACTTGATCATTGCCACTGGAGAAAAGGTCTCATCATAGTCAATACCATGAGTCTGTGAGTATCCTTTAGCGACAAGTCTAGCCTTAAAAGTGTGAACATTTCCATCCACGTCGATTTTATTCTTGAAAACCCATTTGTTCCCAACAGTCTTACAATTGGTGGGAAGATTAACCAAGTTCCAAACTTGATTATCGTGCATGGATTGCATCTCAGTGTTCATGGCCTCAATCCATTTATCAGATTCAGGATCTGATATTGCACTCTGATAGTTGACGGGTTCATCAGAATCTATCGTATAACATTCCTCTTCCATCAAAAGGTAACCATACCTTTCTGGTTCAATTCGAACCCTACCAGATTTGCGAACACCTTGTGTTACAATTTGTTCCTGATCAACCGTTTGTTCAGGTTCAACAATTTCTTGTTGAATGCTAGATTCAACTTCTTGTGTATCAGGTTGTGGTTCCTGAAGTTCTTCAAGTTCCACAAACCTCCCACTAGCCTCTTTCGTCAGAAACTTGTTTTCTAGGAATTCAGCTTTTCGAGAAATAAATATCTTATTCTCGATGGGATTGTAGAAATAGTATCCAAGACAATCTTTCGGATACCCTACAAAGATACATTTAGTTGAACGGGGTTCTAATTTGTTTGAAGCTTCTTGTCTAACATAAGCTTCACAACCCCATACCTTGAGATAGGATAAAGATGGAACCCTTCCATGCCATATCTCATAAGGCGTTTTATCTACCTTCTTAGTAGGTGCCATATTTAGGAGACGAGCAGCTGTTTGTAAAGCATAACCCCAAAATGATAAAGGTAGAGTACTTCTACTCATCATGGATCGAACCATATCCAATAGTGTTCGGTTCCGCCTCTCAGACACACCATTATGTTGTGGTGTTCCAGGTGGAGTAAGTTGTGAAACAATTCCACAAGTCTTAAGATGATCCATAAAGTTTGTACTTAAGTACTCACCTCCTCTATCAGAACGAAGAACTTTAATTGTTTTGTTGAGTTGATTTTCCACTTCACTTTGAAACGTTTTGAACATTTCAAACGCCTCATGTTTATGTTTAATCAAATAAACATATCCAAAACGACTAAAGTCGTCAGTGAAGGTGATGAAATATCTTTCACCATATCTAGTCATTGGCTTGAAAGGACCACATACATCTGTATGTATGATTCCTAACAAGTCCTTTGCTCTCTCATTGGTTCCGGAGAAAGGAGCTTTAGTCATCTTGCCATGTAAACAAGATTCACATATATCAAATGAGTCATTCTCATTTGCCTTCAAAAGTCCACTCTTTTGAAGTTGGGATATGCGATTCTTGTTTATATGCCCAAGGCGACAATGCCATAGATAGGTTTGACTCAAATCAAATTTGGGTTTCTTGGTGAAAGTGTGGTATAAAGAGCCATTGTTAGTCTTTTCATCAAGGTTTACTTCATAAATTCCATTTAAAGGCCTAGCCTCAAAATAGAATACATTATTTTTGTAAACACAAATATCATCATTATTAAAGGAAAGATCAAATCCACATTGTCTTAATTTAGCAACTGAAATAATATTCCTAGTCAAGCTAGGAACATAGTAAACATTCAACAATGTCACACACAAGCCATTAGGTAGTAATAAATTAAAACTTCCAATTGAATCCACCGCAACCCTTGCATTGTTTCCAACTCGAAGTACTACCTCATTTGCCTTCAGTCGCCTACTCCTTTTGAACCCCTGCAACATATTACATATGTGAGTTCCACAACCAGTATCAAATACCCATGTGTTAGGAGATAAATTATAAAGTTCTAGGTCTATCACATAGATACCTGAAGTGCCTTCACCGGCCTTCTTCTTCTTCAACTCCGCAAGATAGGTAGGGCAATTTCTCTTCCAATGCCCAGCTTTGCCACATTCAAAGCATGTTTCATCTTTGGCAACCTTTGCCTTTTTCTTGGGCGGATGGGAAGGTTGGACAACTTTCTTGCCCTTACCTTTGAAAGCTTTTGCTTTCCCTTTGCCCTTGGAGTTGTTGGGGTGTTCTGGTCTAGTTCTCTTTGTTCCACCTTCCTTGATCATGAGAACTTGAGTGGTTTTGTTAGGCAGATTCTTTTCCGCGGTAATTAGCATCCCATGTAATTCCGGGATAGTCTTGTTGAAACCATTCATGTTAAAATTCATGACAAAAGGATCAAAGGACTTTGTCAAGGAGTTAAGGATCATATCCGTTGCTAGCTCTTCGGGCATCACTACTCCAAGACGTGCCAAATGATCAATGTGACTCTTCATTTTGAGCACATAAGAGCTTACCGACTGCCCATCCTCCATCTTGCAAGCATGGAAAGCCCGAACAGTTTCGAACCTTTCCGTTCTTGCAAGTTGTTGGAACATTTCCTTTAGTTGATGAATCATGTCATAGGCAGAATGATTCTCCAAATCCTTCTGAAGGTCGGGAATCATGGTTGCCAACATGAGGCATGATGCATCGATGGAATCATCCATCTTTTTAAGCCATGCATCGTGTGCGGGCTTAGGAATGGCAGGGGGCTCTTTTGGAAGTGGTTCATTGAGAACATATTCTTTCTTTTCTTGTTTGAGAACAATTCTCACACTACGGTGCCAATCCAAGAAGTTGGTATGGTTAAGTTTTTCTCCTTCAAGGAGAGACCGTAGTGAGGTTTTGTTAGGAGCCGAGTGTGTGTTGTTTGGTGCCATCTACAAAATTTTAACAAGGTTCTATTTAGTAAATTATGATATTAAGTCCTTAATAATTAATACCCTTTCTTGTTTCATAAACTTTAATTAATTAAGGTCTAGAATCCAAGTTGCATCACGAATAAGTGGTTAGGTATCCTTTATCCCGCCTATTCGAATCAACAAGGTAGGTAACGGTTTACCAATTATATCCAAATATAATTTCTAGAGTTATGGGATCCTATTATAACATTTATAGGTTTGGCATGTTTGATCCCATCTATGCCTTGGATTTCTAATGCTTAGGTGACCTTTATCACAAGAGATTTCCAAACGAATCATCCTACTTAAACGGACGTGTAGTTTTGACAACTATTAATGGTTAGGTGTCCTTTATCCCATCAATATTGCAAAACTACTTCTTGTATCACAAGAAGACTCCAAGTGGTTAGGTATCCTTTATCCCACAAGGAAATACAAGTGATACATGAGTGTCTTTAAGAAGGATGGCATTGATTCGTATTTCGTAAGGGATTTGAATGTTTTACAATTCTAATTTTGAAAAACATATGGTATCATGTAGATTGCATGCTTCCAATGAACATGGTACCATTAAATCTTATTTTGTTAATTGGTACCTAAATCATAAAATCTCCATTTTATTGATTCTTTGTTTGTGGTCAAGATTACAATTAATATCCTATATTAAGTTTGAGTTTGATCACATATATAAGAACCAATTTACAATCCTAAAAAATTACCATTATTATTTAGGTTTGGAGTTTGTAAGAGTTTATAAAATCTCCATTTTATATCTTGTTACAATCATTTTCAAAACTTGACTTAATAGGTTTTAAACAAAACCCATTTTAATAAAACCCATTTTATCACATCTTATGTTTTAAATGTCAATTTTTGAAAATACAAACTCCTTGATGATTATGTTTAATTATCTAAGTTGTCTAGCATGCAAAATCTTATTTTCATCCACAACATAACATAATAAAACATTCAAACATCACAAGCATGCATGGGTGCATAAACACAAGCCAACTAGTTTGATATTTCATGTGAGCCACACATGAAATATCAAGTCCAAACCTAGGGACAAAAAGGTGACAAAAACTCAACCAAATGATCTCCGATTTGGCTACAATTTTGCCAAGCTTCTTATATCACCAAATGATACTTGAACCACCATTTCTTGACACCATTGAGTGACATGTGATTTTTCTATGGAGCCCTCAAAATTTTCGAAATCAGGGGCAGCAGGAAGGAATTTTTGTTGTTTTTGTTGCATTTTTCAATTCATTCTTGGCTATATTGATGCTAATACTTGTTGAAACTTAATGTATATACTAGATATTAAAGTTACCAACAAGTATATCACCAAATGACCAAGATATGAATTTATAAAACACTTCCAAAACAATTTTGAAATCTGGACAGCAGCTCTTCAGAAAGTGCTGCTGTTGGGTGCAATCTTCTCTTGGTCTTTTACTTCCTTCTCTTGTTACATTTTGTGAAATAAATAAAATACAACTATTCTAATATTTACAAAATGAATATTAAGAAGGAAATAACTAATTATTATTACAAACCATTTGAATAAATGAATAGATTACAACCATATCGAATACAAACACAAAACATGCATCATATGGTCCTTGCTTGTTTATGCACCATTTTATCACATAAAATCATAAGAAAACCAACACTTTGTTTTTCTAAGGCAACAAATTTATGTAACCAAAAGCATGCATACATAAGATATAGTTGGTTACATAAAATCATAGATAATCTACTTGCATGTTGCCAAAGAAGCCATGCATGAAACTTTCATTTAATAAGATGAACATTCATGGCTTCCAAAAACCAAGTTTATCCAAATAAACTTATTATCTAAACATGCAATATAGCCATGGCTCTGATACCAATTGTTGGAAATCATGGTTCATGTAATTAGTTTCAAAAACATGAGTTTGCAACGGAAGCATAAAATCATGAACACAAATTCCATTTTCAAGAGGATCATGCTACATGCATGTAGAGATAAGATGAAGAACAAACATAGTTTAAGTTCAAGATCATAACCTTTGTTCTTGGGTTTGGTTTGGATGATTTTGATAGCTAGGAATCAAATTAGAATCCCTCTATAGTTGATCCACCACAAGCTTGAACACACTTGAATGCTAGTTCCACAACTTGCAAAATATGACTCCTTTTCTTATGAAACCAAAAACCAATTTTTGCTAAGAGCTTAAGGAGAGTTTTAGGCTGATTTTTTTGAAGCAAGAATGATGTACACATGCACTCAAAATCGTCCACATTATATCCCACCAAAGGCAAAAGAAAAGCACATGCAACTAGCTTAAAAGAAAGATCCATTTGATTTCTATAATCAAAAGCTAGAAGACACAAGGCATCTTCCTTTTCTTTTAAGTTCTTAATGCATTCTTTTCCTTCCAATATGGCTAGTTATATGATGACTAATGAAGTGCTAGTGGGTTGTTATTATTTATAAAACTTAGATAATTATAAGTTTATAAATAATACATCTTCTCATTTCTTTAATGGAATAACATTTAACCCATAATCAAATATATAAATAAACCATCTAAATATACAATCTTAATTGTATAATTATATATATACATATATATATATATATATATATATATATATATATATATATATATATATATATATAACAATATATATATTTTATTTAATTTACTAATTAAATTAAATAAAAGGCTTACTTATAAATTAATTAAATCGTTTAACAATTTAAACAATTTAATTGTTACTTAATTAATTCATCACATATGAATTACTAATCAACCTTTAATTTTGTAGTTATTATTATTTACCTCAAATAATAATAACCTACAAGATTAAATTGCAAGTTTAGTATCATTTGATGTTAAATCAAATTTAACGTTCTAAATGATCAATTGGTGTCAAACTTGTTGTTGGTGTGACCCTATAGGATCATATATTATTAGTAATATCATTTTATGATCATCCTTGGGCATATAGAACTAACAAGCAATTCATACTTGTGTAACTGTTTGAATTTTTGTATAATTTTAGGGATTTTGTGTTTTTTCATAACCCTAATTTTCTTGGATCAGATTGTTTACGATAGGGTAACAGACAGAAGCAGGGGATTTGCATTTATCCACCGTTGGATTTGCTTTTTATCAAAACATCCTGCCTACGCCACAACACACGAGATGATTGCTCTCTTTCTACGGCTATAGTTATCGTCCCTCTCTCAAAACCCTAACAGTCGAAATTCTCTACCGTATCGCTCTCACTGCCAGATTTTTAAATCTCAAGGTACGCTATAATTCTGCGTTTTTCCGTACACATGTCATTACCGGCGCATATGCATGTATGTATTCATCCGTAAGTATAGATGTGCTTAGCTTTAATGGTGAAAATCTCTATTTGTCAATCAATTTTGTTCATTTGTAAGATCGTGTAACTTCGATTTTCGCAGTTCTTTGTGTAATTTAGTATTTTGATTTTATAATTTAGGTTATTGCAGAATGTTTTGGGGTGCTCTCCGTATTTATTGAATTATTCTATTTCTCTGATTTGATTGTTCTAAATTCTCGAAGTTTTCATGCCATCAGGAACATTGCGGCTCTTTATCATTCTGACTTTGTTTTGATTTCTAATTTTACGGTTTTCGTGCCACCAGGAACTATGAGTCGCTCTAGCAGAACGCTATATGTTGGTAATCTTCCTGGGGATATTCGTGAGCGAGAAGTAGAAGATTTGTTTTACAAGGTAATTAGTAATGCTCAAAATTTGGTTCCAACATGAAGTCGCCTTTCAAGCCCTTGGTTTCAAATTGAGTTCTACATGTACCAACATATTGTTTCTTTCTTTTTATTTGGTTGCAGTATGGTCCGATAGCCCATATTGATTTGAAAATTCCACCAAGGCCTCCAGGCTATGCATTTGTTGAGGTGAGCTTCATTTTTGTTTCAGCTTCAGCTTTCTTCTTCATCATTCTTTTCCCCATATAAGTTGATGTTCTTTCTTTAGTTTGAAGAGTCTTATGATGTTGAAGATGCTATTCGTTGTCGCGATGGCTATGATTTTGACAGGCACATATTGACAGGCACATATTACGAATTGGTCATACATTTAACGTCATATATGTTTTAACAGGTGGAACTCGCCCATGGTGGCCGTGGTAACTCATCTTCTACAGATTGTTACAGCAGTCGCGTCAGTGGTCGTGGTGGTGGTGGTCGCAGTGGCAGAGTTTCTAGACGATCTGATTACAGAGGTCTGTATTTTATTTCTTCATGTTGCATGGTGCTAATCAATAATTATGAATAGCTAATTCTCAAAATATGCTTTTTTTCTGATTGATACAGTTATGGTTACCGGGTTACCCTCTTCTGCATCATGGCAAGATCTTAAGGATCATATGCGCTGGGCTGGAGATGTTTGTTTCTCCCAAGTTTTCAGGGAGGGTGGTGATAAGGATTTTATCAGAATGCACATTTAATAAAAAAATGTAGATTTTTTTCACTTTACTAATGTGTTCGTGATGATATGTTATTATTTTGCAGGTACCACCGGGATTGTGGACTACACAAACTATGAAGACATGTAATATGCTGTAAACATTTATCTATTTTGCCTCTTATATATTAATTTTGAAGTTTTGGAGTCGAATTATATAGATAAATAAAATGGTCTGGAAGCGTGACCACCTTGAAAGTTTAACAAGTTTTCGGGTGATTTGATTTTGTGCAGGAACTTGAGTTGAAAAGTTCATAACACATAAAGTGTCGTTTTCTGAGATCAATAAGGCGTTTGATTTGATACTTAAAGGTCAAACCCAAGATCCAAATTGAACCCATGCGAAGCACGGTTAATTTGCGTAATATTGGGCATATCCTGTAACTTTTTTTCGCCTACTGTTTTTTTTTCCGCCTAACGCGGGTTTTTTCCTCTATGTTCGGATAATGGGTTTTTTATTTTGGTCTTCAGCGTTCTTCCATTCCAGAACCATCTTCACCCCCACCGCTTCCCCCTTCCACCTCCATCTCCGACCACCACCTCCAAATACTCCGTCGCCGCCTTCCTACCAACAGGAAAATTGGTAACGGCTTGCTCGGCTTCAACCACCGTTCATTAACCTCCACTCCGCCTCTGTGCCGGCAGTCCGGCAACCTTCAACCGTTCTATGTTCCTCATCTCTCAGTAAGTTTCTCAAAATCCATCTTGAATTCCTCTCTGAAGCTACTCCTTCGAAGGTCAGTCAATCCAAAACAAAGATTGTCGTTTTTCATCCACAACTGATAGTAGTCAGAAGTTCAATCCATGGGTAAGAACTTCTTCCTGGCCTGCTGATTTCTCTAATTTGGTTTCCATTTAGTCGTTACAGTGCTCCGATTGCATCTATCACCACTAGGGTTTTTCAAATGGGTCACGAGAAATCACAAGTCGGTCGTTTCTTTCCCCTACCGGAAACGCTTAATCAGGTAAAAACGACCCCTCTTTCTCTTTTTTCCCCTTAAACAACCGTTGTATTTGCCCCAATCAATCGTCAGTGACAGTTTACTTTTGAAAAATACTAACCATCGTCGGATTAAATTGCTCCAAGAAGGCTGAAAATCGAAAACACGTCGGGGTTTTGGTTCGCCAGTGCTAGGAACTTCTTCAATACAGTTTGGAGGGGCAATATGGTAAACTTTTTGACATAATTATTAAAAGGTACCAATGCAATGCAGAAGCACTGAGTTTGAATCTTCAAAAGAAGCTTAACCGTTATGCTCCTATCTCACTTACTGCAGAGGTTGTATGCTCACTTTAGCTCCTTTTTTATTACAATATGAATTATGTTTTTTAATATAAATCTCTATTCTTTGCCAACAGTTGACTGGTTTGACCGAGGATGACAAGGAAGCCCTAATTTTACTCATACATGCTGCAAGATTGATGGATGATATTTTCCATCAGCAAGTTTGGTTCGGCAATCCATCTTTTAGAGAATGGTTAAAGGGGCGTGCTCATTTGTCTCATTTTGATAAATTAAAATGGAGTTATTATTCAATAAACAGAAGTCCATGGTAAGACCCTGTTCTGCAAGTGAAGCATTTTTGGTTTTTTATAATACAAATGTCATTGTTTGTGTAAATTAAGGTTATTTTGGTTTGGCAGGTCCTGCCTTGATGAAAATGAAGCATTTTTTACGACTGCAGACTCTGCCATTGGATTACTTCCGGAATCAACAAAGCCGATTCCAGGGTGGAATGGAATTGAATACAAGGCTGCCTTTCCCATGCAGAAACCCGCTGGTGCCAGTTTCTACCCGCCAGACATGGATAAAATGGTAAAGTTTGTTCATGTTTATAAGTGGCAAAGTTGTAAATTATTGCAAGTTGTCCGAACTCGTGCGGAGCACGGGGTCCCACTAGTTAAGTATTAAATTATCAGCATACCTCAAGAGCAAATTAAAAAAATTATTAAGTTTTAATAAAAGATTGATTTTGATATCGTATATTTTTTAATTTAGTCACAAAATTTTTAATTTTTCTCAATTAAGTTTTTATATTTTTAAATTTGTTTTAATATTTACCATTTGATCAGTCAAACTCGATTGTCAGCTGACGTGCTAGTTTATGATGATGTGACGCTAACATGACATGATTACATTACTTTCTAGGTGTCAAAATTAAAAAAAAATGAGATTTAATTGTAAAAAGACATAATGTCAAAATCGAACTTTTATAAAAACTTATTGTTTTTTGTGAAAACTTTACCTAATATGAATATATTTTTTAATTAAACTATATGCATATCAATTTAAATATATTAAATGAGTTTTGTTGCGTAACAAGCCTTAACTTTTTTTTTCTTTTTTTGAAATATCAACTTTAACTTGATAATGTCTTAAAAAAAAATACAAACCTACAATTCTATTAAGCATTATGCAATGTATATATGTATCTTATTTATTCTTGGAGATATAAGTCTTATAATCAAGTTTTTTGTTTGCTTTGTACTTAATGACCAAACTTTGTTCTACCGAATAAAATATTACATGTTTTTCGTAAGTTTTGAGGGGTCAATGTCCTAGAAAAATTGTCTATATAAGACAATCGTTTAATACTCAATGTTTGACCAGACTATTTAATTTTCTGAAAAGTAACTAATGTATTGTTAAGACAAAAGCACTAAAACATATTGTATTACTAATAATAAGTAATGTCAAATTAAGGTTTCCTTCGACAATCTAAAATCTGATGGGGATGTATCTTGTGCCTACCTTAAAATATGGCTTATGAAAACCTACAATATTGATGCACCATATATGCGAGTCTTTAGAGGAAAAGAACAAGCTTACACAGATTTGTATGGAAGATGGGATTATTCTTTCTTGAGATTGATGATTTCAAAGAGGAAATACGAAAAAGAAACCAAGGTAGTGTGGTTGAAATTGATTTCAACACAAAGGGTGAGAACACACATTTTTTACGATTTTTTATGTCATTATCAGCTTCTTTTCAAGGGTTTCTTGATGGTTGTCGTCCTTACATTGGGCTTGATGATTGTCATTTGAAAGGGAAGCTCAATGGTGTATTGGTTGTTGCCACAAGTGTTGATGGTAATAATGGCATGTTTCCAGTAGCATATGTTGTGCTTGAATTGGAGAACAAAAAATCACGGACTTGGTTTCTTGAGCTGCTAAAAAAGCGATAGGTACACCAAATGGTCTTGTCATATCATCAAACATGCAAAAAGGTTTAGGGGCTGCTATCACTCAAGTTTATCCTAATGTTGAGCACCGAGAATGCATGAGACACTTATACAGCAACTTCAAGAAACATTTTCGAGGTGAATTCTACATGTTTAAACTATGGGGTGCTGCAGAGACCTAGAATATTAGCAAGCATGACCGATTACTAAGTGAAATTGCTAGTGTACGTAGAGAAGCAATTGCATATCTAGATGAGAACCACAAGAAGATTTGGAGTAGAATCAAGTTTGGCACAATAGTCAAGTACGATTATATTACTAACAATATTTCAGAAACTTTTAACTCTTGGATTGGTGATTTGCGTTATAAACTTGTGCTTGATCTTCTTGATGGCGTAAGAGAAAAGCTTATGGAATGGTTTGATATGAAGAAGAGGATCGTAATCAAATGGAGGGGTGCATTAGTTCCCAATGTAATGAAATATCTCAAGAGAATCTCTAAGGCAAGTTCTACAAAATATAGCTATAAGTTTTTTTAATAA
Organism: Cichorium intybus; assembly: GCA_023525715.1. Lineage (NCBI taxonomy): Eukaryota > Viridiplantae > Streptophyta > Magnoliopsida > Asterales > Asteraceae > Cichorium > Cichorium intybus. The sequence continues at coordinate 20,083,433 of CM042014.1, forward strand.
TTTGAATTATAAAGAAAAATATTTACTAAAATTGTTTATTATTTTTTTCGAGTAGAACTTGGGTGAATTTCAAGTTTGTAGAAGTAGTGACAATCGAGCTGAAGTGAAGTGCAAAGAAAAACGTTAGGAGGTTATACTTGATGAGAGAACATGCATTTGTCGAGTGTGGCAAGTTAGAGGTCTTCCGTGTGTGCATGCAGCGGCTTTTATTGCTTTCATAAGGGAGACTAATTGGGATAAATATGTTGATCCGTATTTCACAATAGAGAAGTTTAAACAAGCTTACGCTTTAGAAATCGCCCTGATGCCCGGAAAAGTCAGTGGGAGCATATAGAAACAAGTCAAAAAATATACCCACCTATTATCAAACGGCCGTCCGGAAGACCAAAAAAGAATAGAATTGTACTAGCTGACGAGTCTAAAAAAAGACATAAGTGTCCACGTTGTGGTATGTATGGACACCATCAACGGACATGCAAGAATCGAGCTCCACTTTCTAATGCAACATTCGCCTCTAAAAGGTTAACTAGTTCTTGTGCAATACTTTGTATTTCAAGATGAAATATCAAAAATTATTATAGAATGCTAACGACTATTATATTTCAAGGGACGGAAAAAACACAACATTTAATGATGATGATTAAAAGCAAGAACTCGAAGTCACAAGTCCAATTTAGAACTGAAAGTCACAATTCCAGTTAAGACATTTGTGGTTTTATTTTAGGATTTTACAGGTCTAGTTTAGAATATGAAATTTGTGGTTTTTTTCTTGAAAATGTTGATTTTTTTGTGTAATGAACCTATTTTTGATCAAACAAAAAAACATTTTTTTTATTAAATGATGAAACGCATCAATAGATATGTTAGTTAGAACCACATGTATAAATCTATCAATGTTGCGTTATACTTTCATGTTATTTGCCTTATATAAAGTATTAAAGCTATCAATTACAGCAATATACTTTCATGTTATTTGCCTTATATAAAGTATTAAAACTGTGACACCCCTCGCTAGAGATTTATATTTAAAACATTAATTATCATAAAAAATACTATTAATTCAAAATAAGTCTCATCATTGCGGAAAAATAGGTCCCAAAACGGTTAAAAGTAGTTTAAAAATGTATAGCGAGGTAGTATCATAATTCAAGTACAAAACACGGTTCAAATGGCCACACAATCCGTGGTCTTCTAAATGTCATCACCTCATCACAAGCTCCTATCCTTAACCTGAGTACACATCAAAACGGTTAGGCAATTGAATTGCCTAGTGAGTTACCCGAGGCTATCTCTCTATGAGTGGAAAGATAACCTTCACACTCGAGACAACCTCCAAAATTTGGTTCCTTTACACACTAGATATTTTAAAAATAAACATCATAAGGATTTATCATCATAAATGGTCATGTGATGCACATGCAATGCAACTATCCCAACCCAAGTCCAACTCATAAAAGTCCATCTCACCTCAATGGTACTCACCTAAGTTCACAAGTACACGCACAAAGCATAATACTTGATCCTCGTATGAGTTAAACTAAGACTAGTGGTCATCACACTAGCCTCATGAGGGGTAGCAACTCCCTCATGCGGTTTCCTATTGGCGGAAACATTTCCTAAGACATCATTGAGGGTGGCTATCCAGCCCAAGGGCCCTCTACATGGGTACATCATCATAAGGAGGCTTTTAAGCCCAAAACATCATAAGTCATCTTTAGGAGTCTCTCGGTCAATACCTTCCTACATGCAAATGCAATGCATGATGGAATGCTCAAAACATCTTTCAAAACCCACATTGTAAATATTTATTGAAGACATCTTTGAAATAACTCTTTAAATGCCATGCACACATAAGATTTATGCAAAAAGTAGCACATATGAAGTATGCATGATAAAAGGATAAAACACACACAAGAGTTTAGAAGGGGGATGTGTACTCCCGGTAACTCACCTTCCTTAAATCTCAAAGAAGGATGCTACTTCCTTACTCCAACCTCAATTACTCTTCTCCTATAAGAGATAATAATCAACATTACTAATAGTTCTAAGACTAGTTAAACTTTACTAATTAGGAGTAAAATCTTAGCTAAACATTGTCTAGAAATGGGCTTAAGCTTTAGAACCCACAGCCTAAACTATAAAGCTCTAGCTCAAAAAGTGCCCAAAACTGGACAGAAGCTGACACGGGTCGTGTCCTAGGTTACACGGGTCGTGTAACTCACGGATGCAAACAGCACGGGTCGTGCTTCTCCAACACGGGTCGTGCTTCTCCAACACGGGTCGTGTTTCGCACAGCTGCATCTCCGTTTTTGGTCATTTTCACCTCATTTTGGTCCAATTCAAGGTCTAACACCACCCCAAACCTCTAGATACCCAAAGGACATTATTTCTACTTAAATTACACATCATTTGGTCCAATCAAATCATCCAATATCATCTCCATTGAATCAAATCCATACCATGATTCCAACTCTACTTCATAAGCTTAGATCAATGAATGTTCAATTCCATTCAATCAAATGATAAATAACTAAAGGGATTCCTTATTCCATTGATTTGAAATCACTAGGAATAACCCAAGCTCTTCATAGAACCTCATTGAAGAATGAAAGTTGATCCAATCATCAAAGGTTTACCCATAGATGAGTTTTCCCCGAAAATTAGGGTTCATGTGAATCAACAAGCATCCTTAATGGTTCTCCAAGCATGAGACAATCAAATTGTGGAGAGATAATCACTAAAATTCATAAGATACACCATTGGGATCACATAACTCATCTCCCCCAACTATGAAACTCGAATTTGAACATGATTTACCCACAATGGTGGGTTTTCAACATGAATATTAGATCTCTTACCTTGAATCCTCAAAGAGTTGATGCAATTCACTTAGATCTTGCTGGAAGAGAGTTTCCCTCTCTAGACTTCCCTTGAAATCGCCTCTCCCTCCCTTCTTCTCCTTCAAAATCGTGACTTCTAAGAGAAATGGGGTTTTCCCCATCTTAAACTTCAATCTTTTCACTTATTGCAAAACTAGTCCCTCCCGAACTTAAGTTATCTCATTTTTGCACTAAAGGTCCCTCTCCACCACATCTAAAATACTATTTGCAAATTAAGTCCTTCTTCTAGAACTTCTTATGGAATTTCCATATTTACCCTTATTTAAATATTCTAGACTAAACACTTCTTCAAATGAAATCTATAATTTAAATTCGTTATGTTTTGATTATTATAATTATTAGATTTATTATTTTTATTTATTAAATTATTTACCCTAGATTAATGATGTTACAAAAACTATCAATTACAACAATATACTTTCATGTTATTTGTGACACAAACACCTAAGCTTGTTAAAGAAATGCCAAACGATCAATATTATTTTCGGACTTTAGCCAGCATAACCAAAAATAAAAAATGACAAAAGGAATAACAATAACAGAAACTAAATGTTGAGGGATTGAGATTTCATAATTTCAGGAATACAAAATTACTATTCCAGTAACTTGGTCAACATATTATGGAATAAAAATGACATAAGTGCTCTAACTATCAATTACAACAATTTGATCTGCTAACATGAGTATGAAGAAACAATAAGCCCTAACTAATTCTCCAAATAGCTCAACTTCACAACTTGTACTTCTAGCACAATGACACAATTGCCTTGTATGAAGTCCAATAGCCCAATCCTCATGAAGTACACCACTGTTTCTCATGCATAACTCTTGTAACAAAGGCATAATTTTGGAATGTGTAGCCATCCATAATGTTAAAGTGATCAGGTCCAATATCCTGCCATTCTGCAAAAACCACAAATTATAACAACTGTAGAATATTTCTTAGAAATGCAGCTATATTAGACCTTACATCTGCTCAATTGATGGATATACCGGTTGATTTCAAGTAGGATTTTGGAATTGAGAGATCTTAGCTCTAACTGTATAGCAACAGAATTGGCGAGCATCACTGTGGGAATATTAACAAAAGTCTGAACTACTATTATAGCCTGTGCATACAAAAACAAAGTTACTCCTGTTTGTGAGAAAAAACGAAATGCTATCATCATTTACCCCAAAAACGACCTCCCTGAAGAGTACGTGTAAAAGAATTGGTACAGACGCATTGAAATTGGTACAAAGTCATTTGATTGGTAGAAGGCATTCAAATGCATGAAAGAAGAGTACAAGTAGAAGCATTGTGATACCTGACTGATAACCGATGCCCAACAATCTCGATTTCAGATCAAAGAACATATCTTTTTAATCGAATGTGGATTCGATCACTGCTGCAAGGAATTAAGTTTCTGATCAAATGGAATCGTGAAAGAAGGTGTCGACGTGATCAGTTGCACTCGTGAAGGAGATGTCGACGTGATCAATTGGAATCGTGAAGGAGGTGTCGCCGTGATCAATGATTTTGGAAGACAGTCGATGGGTGAAGGAGTCGCTGATGCGTGAAGGTCGGGATCTGTAATCGTGATTCGTGAATAAGGATCGGTTTTGGAAGTATAGATTGGATTTTGGATAAGGGCATTTTAGGAAATTTGGTATTCTTTGATTTAAATATAATTTGTTTTTATTTATAAAAAGATTACTTATTAGATAAAAATATTGGATATGTATGAGAGTTTTTAAGGTTTTTAGAGATATATACGTAATTCGCAGTTTCGTAAGGATATAGGCGTAATTAGATCAAATTTTAATGATATATATGAAATTTCCTTAAAAGAATAAGATAAAAATTAAGTGATTTGTGATTGATTACTTTCTATGTATTAATTAGTAGCATTCTGGAGTACAAGTCAAGCAAACCCATTGTCCATCGTTCAAGAAACCCCTTGATGTTGATACCAAGACCCTTCATCATAAGCTAACTAATCAATGTCCTCATTTTCTCTATTCAATATCGTAAAACTTCAAATCCTCTTTTAGAAAGATAGAAAATTTGCTTCATTCATATAAAAAAGATATTTACATGAAATTTATGGATTAAAATATCACAAGTATCGGTATTATGGCATAAATTGGTTCTTTTAAAGTAAATAAATCTGATAAATACTTTATTGCTTATAAAACTTGCAGCTTTTGATATTGATAGAAGTCTAACCAACATCTAAATTATCCGACGGATATGTATTGAATCTTTTATAAATTTTATGATTCTTATAAATGATATTTGTAAGTGTATGAATAGAAAACCAGTGAATATTCTTATAGGTGTATGAATAATAATAATAATAATAAACATCTTTCGAAACCTTCTCCGACATGCAAGTTATTCTGAAAACCTTTTTATTAATAAAATATTTACCATAATCTATTTTGAATATTTTATAAAACATCGTTATATATATATATATTTTTTTTGTTTTTTAAACATATATCATATTTCATATTGGTGTTGTTTTCATGTAGTTCCCAAATAATAAAATAAAGAATTTTAAAAGTAATTTACTTATTTAATAGATTAGACTAGTTAATAAAGTAAAAAGGATAAAGTAAGGCCTTCAGGTATGTCCTCTCTCCTCCTCTCACTTTTTGTCTGCCACATCAGCATCCAGTCAGCATTTCTCTCTCCTTGCTTTACCCCCGGTAATGCTCACCTCTCACTACCTCTCACTTTTTAATTTAAAAAACAAATTAAAAATAGAATTAAAACACAATAAATAAATTCATAAACTAAATTAAAATTAAACTAAATTAAACATAAATTTAAAATTACAACTAAAAATAAAAAACGACAACTTCCGTTAAACTAAAAATAAAAAACGACAAACATTACGTTAAACTAAAATAAAAAACTAAAAACTACATCCCGTATTTTTTGACGATGTCGTTTTTCAACTTTAACGCCAACTCGAGAGCGGCCCCGGTGAGATGCTCGGTGGGTTGCATCAAGACTAGCACGTCGAGCGCCCGGTCCTTGTTCTCGCGGGACGTTTTTCTCGCCAATCGTTCCTCCACGGTGGATTTGACGTGGCCCGAAATGGTCGACAAAAGTAGATCGAAATTTTCGTTAACGTCATCCATTTTGCCGTCGTTGACGGAACTCGAAGACGCGACGACCTTTCCTTTCGCTTTCGCCCGATTTAGGCCCATCGGTCTTTCAAAATCATCGGGAATTTCGTTGACGTCGGCCCCAATATGTGCATCCGAAGACGTCGTGTATTGCGTCTCGGATGTTTTTGACCGTTTTGACCCATGTGTCGGTGCCGGATCGGTGCCGACCCCCTTCCACCTCGGGTATTGGCGGACCACATCCCAAAAAGCCATATGGTGAAACGGTTTACCCTTGTTGTCTTGTTGGTAAACCGCAAGAGCTTTTTTGAGGATGTCTTGATCGCTCTCGCCGGATTCGCATTGCCCCATAAAGTTAACGAACAACCCGTTAACGACTCGAAATTTAGTCGTTAATGTATCTTTGGAACGATAAAATTCACGTCCCAAATTTTTGTGAAAACTACGCGAATAGTCTCCCAAAAATGTGCTTTTGATTGAGCGTTTCCGGCTTCTCAATCCTCGGAAACGGCAACCCAAGCACGCGCTAGCATAACCTCTTCATCTTCGGTCCACGCTTGAGCGGGAGCGGGACCGGTGGGTTTCTTTCGGCTTTTTCGTTGAAGCGGGATTTCTTCGGGCTCGGATTCTTCTAAATCCTCCGGTTGTGTCTCTGGCACCGCATCGTCGCTCGAATCGGAAGTGTCGATATGTTGTGGTTGTGGCTCCGTAAAAGCCGCGAAAGGTCCCCCGGTAGGTGTCCCGAAAAACGGGTTGAAGGGCGATTGCGGGTATTGGAATTGTGGGGGCATCGATTGGTATTGGAATTGAGGTGGGGAAAAAAACGCTCGCTCCATTTGCGGAATGTACGGAGCGGGTTCCGGTGATGATTGCGGGAAAATGTTCTTCGCGGTTTTTGACTTTCGTTGGGATGCTTGTTTGGGAGCCATTGGAAATTTTTTGGAGAATGTTTGGAGAGTTTGAATGTGTATAATATGTTAAAAGAGTATAATATGTTGAATGTGTGTGTGTGTTTATATAGAGAGTTTTTTAATTTTTTAATTTTTTTAATAATTAACGGCTATATAGCCGTTGCCAACGGTCAAAACATTCAACGTCGCACGACGTTCCAAGCTCGCGCGGGTGCAATGTGCGACGGGCTCGCAAGGGGGCGGTGTTCACCGCAGGCGTCGGGCTCCTCAGGCTACGGCTCGCAGAGTCGCAGGGGCATACCGGAGGGCCTAAGGGATAGCAAGCAATACTACAATAGATGTTTAGCAATAATATAAATTTCATGCATTATTTAATTTTATCCTACAATTATTTAAGTTACGACAAACATAAGAATATTAAAAACTTTATACATATCCTATTAACAAAGTTTAACATAAAAACTACTTCAACATTGATTTTTCGGTTAGAAAATTGAAGAAAAAAAATATAATATCAATAAGTTTCGGTTTGGGTATGATTTTATAGCCGTAAACAAGGAACCAGTACACATATCATTATTGGAAAAACCAACATCAAAACCATAACAATTCTAAGATAACGCTTCAAAAATATATATAACATAAACCTAATTATACACCTTATTTTTTGAAACGACAATACATTACATTATTTTAAATCTGATTGTTTCTATAAAATTATTAAAGTCTAAACTGCTAAACTTATACCGATTGGGGTACGGTGGGCCTTTTAGGTCCACGAGTCGTTGCATGTGTTGGACTGTTGGGCTGTTGGCCATGTAGTTTATGTATGATTAAAAGCTCATCTTATATGATGAAGGGAACCATAAATACTTCGTTTTTAATTTATATTTAACTATTGACCTACTCAATAGTTCTGATGCCAAATTTCAAAATAGAACAAATTTCTAGGTACTTGTTTCTTTACGTATATTTAAACTAGGAGTTTCGTATTTGGTTCCTCTTGGTATGTTGAGATGGTCACAATTACACATCCTCTCATTTCTATAATAATCGGTATAAGATGATATTTGTATTCCTGAACATAATGTGTGAGAACAGAGGATTCATAAAGTAGGGAAAACTGTATCTTAGTAAAAATATAAAGGGATATCAACTAAACTAAGCACTTCTTTGTCTAGTATTAACAAAAAAGACCAATTAGTTTAAGTATTTGAAAAATAACCACTTGGACCCGAGTACAGTCAGATTCTCACCCATTAGTGTGGCCCCCTATATAAATGGGACTCACTTCCAACTGGAACGTGTTTCAGCTTAAGATCCAAAGTCAACTAAAAAAATCTTAACACCTAAACCATGTTAGAGATATGTTCACTCGACCACTCTCCCAAATACAACATATCATCCGCATATAAAAGATAATATATAATTAAATCGATCTACTCATTTATGCTCCTAGGTACGGACCCACAACTATAACATTTTCAATAGCCACATCTAAACGTTCGATAGCTAAAATAAATAAGAAAATGGACAAAGGTTTACCCTCTCTCAAACCTCTTTCCAAGTCACTTAAAATATCACAATAGGTAAAATAAAGTGTTATAAATAAAATTTAATAAATATCCTGCCACACATAAGGAAATTATAACATATATATATATATATATATATATATATATATATATATATATATATATATATATATATATATATATATATATATATATATATATATATATATTTTGCGATCAATAAAATATTGTATAATTCTAAACATCTTCTTGATGGTTCTATTCTGCCATAAGTTTGTCAATCTCCACCTCCATACGAGCAATCAGCTTTTCTGGCACTTCAAGTTTTTTGTAATATCTGTTACTCATTCCATCTTTAAGCTCTGATAAGAAAATATCTAAATATCCATTGCCTATCCGACTCTTTTATGAGTCCCTTTGGTTGTCTTCATCAATGCCCATCATCACTTTTGATATATAATCATACATCTTAGCTAGTAGTGGTTCATCACGATAGAAGTCCATATGATTTGGGTCGACATCAGAAATTGAGTTAAGATCGAAACAAATATAACAATCATTATCTTCACAATGTCAAATACCATTTGAAGACGTTGTAACATGCTTAGATGAACTCATTTTTATATGAAAGTGAAGAGATTTCATAGTGAATTAATCAGTTCAACTTTAGTATGAATAATAGATTGTTAGGGTTAACATGTTTATATACTACCTGAAGAAGATGGTATATGGAAAAAGAAAATGGTTAGTTGAATGATAAAGTTATGGTCAGATTCAGACTACTTTATGCCCAAGCATAACAGTAACCCTAATCCATAATGTACAAAATTTAAGTCTGGAATACATCTACTACACACGCTAGATTCCAAACCACTTTATGTCCAATCAGAACGATAATTTATAATCGGGATGTGAACATGGAATTTCAGAATGTTTCATTCCGGATAAAGTTGACATTCTCCCAAAACCCAAAACAAGTTAGACATTTAAATTAAATACTTCGTCCCAAATAGTCGGTTTAATCTATATCCCACTTATCAAATTTATTTGATACATGTAACCATTTACAAAACAAACAAACTTCATAAGTTAATGAAACTAAGATTGTTAATGCAAGGAAAACGATCACCAACTCGGACCCAAAGTTTAAAATATACAGAAAGATAATATTTAACAATGCAAACATTGCAAACCGTCCTTGCTTTACTTTGTTTTCTCCAAAGCCAAAGTTTGTTTTCATGTGACGCTATGAAATTTTCACCACATCTCCCCTTTTTTGTCCATATTAGACGACAACCGTACAAGTATATAACAATCATTTACACATCTTTATTATTTCAAACATCACCCATAGATCGCCCATGGTATGGCTTTCGGTGGTGATTTTTTGTGGCTAAGTTTTCCTGTTACTTTTGCAACATTGCTACTTGTGTTGGTCAATGCCGATGATATTTTTCTAGAGTGGCAAGTAAATATTGACACAACTATTAAACCTGTTTCAGTTGATCAACCGGTATGATAAATTATCAATCTTTTTAGTTTTTAGCATCTCTTTTTAAGACTTCTAAAATGTTGCTTTGTTAATTGTTTGATGACAGGTCATAACGATTAATGGGATGTTTCCTGGTCCTCTTATTAATGCGACTACCAATGACATTATACATGTTAATGTATTCAATAACATGGATGAACCTCTTTTAATCACTTGGTATGGGTTTCTCGCTTGTTAAAATACAACATGAATCTCTTCTCAACATTATTATAGTTGCATATGTAAATGACGATGGTGTCGACATGAAATACCAAGTACAATTACTTATAGTGTGAACATTGAAAATTATATCAAAAACGAAGATTTAATAATCTAAATAATGAATAACATTTACCTGTTTTCGATTAATCTTGAAGATCAATCTAATATTTAGAAAATAGCAATTTGAATTAAATTTTATATCAAATATCTATTTATACCTTCACAAATATAGATTGCTTAGATCATTTTGTTCCCTTTTACGTAGAGGGTAAGAACAATTTGACGAGAAAATATAATAAATGATTATTGATGATGTTTGCGATTAATATGATTTTAACATACATGAATGTCTTTTATACATTAAAAAAAAGTACGTAACTAAAAACATGTAAATAAATACTGATGTTTTCATTTATTTTGGCTGATAATAATGCTAGATAAAGTTGTCTTGTATAAGGAGTCTTTAAATTCTTACCCTTATCTGGGCCTTACGGGCCCATGAAAATTTGGGTAATCCCACCTAATAAAACGGGTCGTAATCGATTTTCCAGGAATGGTATACAACAAAGGCTCAACTCGTGGCAAGATGGAGTGTCGGGTACGAACTGCCCGATCCTACCCGGTTCTAGTTGGACTTATGTGTTCACTTTAAAAGACCAAATTGGCACCTTTTCTTATTTTCCATCCATTAACTTCCACAAGGCTGCTGGAGGTTTTGGCCCGATCCGAGTCAACAATCGGGTCATCATCCCCATTCCATTTCCTAAACCACATGGCGAGTTTGACCTTCTTATTGGAGATTGGTACAACAAGAGTTTTAAGGTAGAAGTAGAACTACACCGATACTATTTTATTTTCATAATCACATTTTATCAAAACAAAGTTTAATTTTCCCAAAAGTACATGGGTTTGGTTTAAACAGAATTTGCCTTTTCAAATAACAAAAAATTTCAATCACATTTGCAATAAAATTGTACGCACCCTTTCTAAGTTAATTAGTCGTTTATGGTCTCTATTTTCTTTATCACCTTTGTTTTTATTTAATATGGGCAAAACTTTTAGGACATTCGCTCGTCTTTAAACAAGTCGGTCCGTGGGGTACATCCGGACACAATGCTCATGAATGGACGTAGCCGTTACCACACAAATCAAACAATTGTTGTTGAAGAAGGTAAATAATCACAAAAGGTCAAAATATAATTGTAGCTAATTAATCAAAATTAGTCACGAGAATCAATCATTGTCCAATTTAATTAGATCATTGTACTTCGATAATAAGATTGAGAAGGACATTCAAGGTTTTCCCACATATGAGATCTTGACAATGAGTCACTGTCCCACTTTCTTACACATTATTGGATTTGACAAAAAATTACAACATTTATCATATTGTCATCGTTCCACTCTCACTCTTATGTTAATACTATACTGGTTAGGAGTGTCAACAATATAGAAACAGATTATTGAGTAATTCATACTTATTTCATTCATTATGGAGCCCTTTCTTAAATACTGGGAATTACACTTTACAGCAATAAAGTAAATAACTCAAAGTTCAGTGGGAAACAATAGAAATGTATACGTTGGAGATTAGTGGAGGGAATGATGGAAACTGACCCCACACTTAAAAAAACTATTTCTTTTAACACTCCCCCTCAAGTTGAATAATGGGATTCCCAAAATTCAACTTGACCAGACAATTGTTAAGAATTTTTCCGTTCACAGCTTTTGTCAAAATGTCGGCTATCTGGTCTTCCGATCGAACGAATGGCAGTTCAATGATTTGAGCTTCTAGCTTTTCTTTAATGAAATGTCTGTCAACTTCCACATGTTTTGTTCAGTCATGTTGTACAGGATTTTCTGATATTTGAATAGCAGCTTTATTATCACACATAATTTTACTTGTTTCTTTACAGAAGAGACCAACTTCTGTGAGAAGTTTTCGTATCCATAGGGCTTCTGCGACTCCTCTTGCTATTCCCCTGAACTCTGCTTCAGCACTGGAAAGGGATACCAATTTTTGTTTCTTACTTCTCCATGTAACTAAATTTCCGCCAACTAAGGTGAAGTATCCCGAGGTTGATCTTCGATTTCCTTTGTCTCCTGCCCAATCTGCATCAGTATAGATCTGGGTTTTTAGATGCCCGTTTGCTTTAAACAATACTCCATGTCCTGTTGTTCCTTTTAGATATCTGATAATTCTACATACTGCCTCCATATGAGAGACCTGGGGTTGGTGCATAAACTGACTAACTACCCCTACAGCATATGAAATATCTGGGCGGGTATGTGAGAGATATATCAGTTTTCCCACAATTTGTTGGTATCTTTCCTTATCTGTTGATTTTGCGTTATTGTCTATATATAATTTTTGGTTTGTTATCATGGGAGTTTCTACGGGTTTGCAATCAATCATTCCAGTTTCTGCTAATAGATCTAAAACATATTTCTTCTGGCAGATAAAAATCCCTTGTGTTGACCTTAAAACTTCAATTCCAAGAAAGTACTTAAGCCGGCCTAGATCTTTCATCTCGAATTCTTGGAATAAGTTTTTTCTCAGTTTTGCCATTTCTTCTTCATCATTTCCTGTAATTATCATATCATAAACATAGATAATTAAACATGTTATACTTTCATTTTTCCTTTTAAGGAACAAAGTATGATCAGAGTTGCTTTGCTTGAAACCATATCTTTTCATTGCTAAGGTGAATCTACCAAACCAGGCTCGAGGAGATTGCTTCAATCCGTAGAGAGATTTCTTAAGGCGACAAACTTCACCTGGTTTAAAATTCTTCGTGAAACCAGGAGGAGCTTCCATATAAACTTCTTCTTTTATCTCTCCATGTAGAAATGCATTTTTAACGTCAAATTGATGTAGCGGCCATCCTTTATTTGCAGCTATGGAAAAAAGAACTCTAATAGTATCAATTTTTGCAACTGGGGAAAAGGAGCATAATCAATTCCATAGGTTTGGGTATAGCCTTTGGCTACCAACCTTGCTTTATATCTTTCAACGGTACCATCAGGCTTATGTTTTATTGTAAAGACCCATCGGCATCCTACTGGTTTTTTCTCGTTTGGAATAACACATTTTTTCCATGTGTCATTTTTCACTAAGGCTTCTATTTCTGTTTCCATTGCGTTTCTCCAGTTCTTTGTCTTCAAGGCTTGCTCCACGGTGGTTGGAATTTCGTCAGAGTATATAGCAACATTGAAGGCCCTCGCTTCTTGAGTAAAGTTTCCTTTAGCCATATTTGCCATAGGATACCTAGAACCTCGAGATTCTTTTTCTGGGGAATATCTCTTTGGTGGAATCCCTCTGTTAGTTCTTGGAGGTAAAATATATCTTTCTGTTGGTTGTTCGTGTATTATTTCTTCTTGTTCTATGGCAATTTCATGATCAGGTGTAACAATTTCAACATGGTCAGATGACTCAGGAGTATGAGGAGACTGAGTATTACATACCTCGGATGTCAGGTTGGGAGACTGATCTGGGATGGCACTAGAGTTAGGATTTGTATATTGTGTGGACATGTTGTGTGATTCTTCTGTTGTTGTTGTTTGAACATACTCTAACCAACTTAGTGCGTCTGAACATTCTATCTCCCCCTGACCACTATGTTGGGAAGCATAGTAGTATTCCGTTTCAAGAAAATCACAGTTCATAGTGGTGAACATGTGACGAGTCTTGGGATTATAACATCTGTATCCTTTTTGATTTACTCCATATCCGACGAATACACATTTTTCAGCACATGGATCAAGTTTATTTCGATTAGACTTTGGTATGTGAACAAAGGTGGTGCACCCAAAGATTTTGGGTTCTAGCATAAGAAGTGAATGAATCTTTTCAAATTCTGATAATGTTTGTAGTGGAGTTTTAAATTTGAGAGTATTGGTTGGAAGTCGGTTTATAAGGTATGTGGCTGTGGCAAGGGCTTCAGGCCAAAAAAATTTTGGAACTTTTGATTCGATCAAAAGAGCTCTGGTTATTTCTAACAAAAACGGTTTTTTCTCTCAGCAACACCATTTTGTTCTGGAGTACGTGGACATGTAGTTTGATGAATTATTCATTTTGATTGAAAAAATTGTTTCATAGAATTGTTAACGAATTCTCCTCCATTGTCAGATCGAAATATCTGGATATTTTTTCGAAATTGGGTTTGAATCATGGTATGAAACATAATAAATTTGTCAAGAACTTCAGATTTATTTTTTAAGAAATAAATCCATGTCATACGAGTGCAGTCATCTATAAACAACACAAAGAAACGAAGGTTTTGTCCTCCAATGATTGGCGATGGACCCCATACATCAGAATGAATTAATGAGAAAGGAACATCAACTCTGGTTTTATTTGGTTTGAATGTTTGTCTATGACTTTTGGCCAACACACATGTTTCACACAACGATAAGCTTTTTGAAGGAAATAACTTAGGAAATAGAGTATGTAAATAACCCGTAGAGGGATGACCCAATCTTCTGTGCCATAACCATGCTTCTCTTTCCGTGGTTCCATGAGCCATCATCACAGAACCATTTTGAGTCACCTCGTCCACATAATACAATCCTTGTTTCTCAGTGCCACGCCCAATGATCGCCCCCGTCCTGATATCCTGTAAGATACAAAAAGTTGGATGCATTAGAACTGTGCAGTTTAGTTCTTTTGTAACATGACTTATTGATAACAAGTTTTGAGACAGTGACGGGACATAGAGGCAATTAGAGAGTTTTAACATAGGAGAAAACTCAATTGTTCCTCCTTGTTGAACTTCCATTTTTTCGCCATTTGCAGTTTGTATCTGTGCTTTCCGAGGTTTGGATAATGAAGTAAGATCCGATATTTCATAAGTCATGGTGTCGGTTGCCCCGCTGTCAAGAATCCAAGTTTTATCTCGTATATTATCACGAGAAAAAATTATATTTGCATTCCCTCCATTTTGTGAGCCATTTCTGCAATTTTTTAAACATTTCTCTATATAGGGAAAAAAGGAATAAACTTCAGGGGTAATTTCTGACATTTTCATTTGTTTAGGGTCAAAATTGATTTTTATAGGTTTAAGAAATGGAAACTCTCCATTTTTGTTAACTGCATTATTTCTTTTACCTGCATCCTCTCTCGATCCCGTATCTTCTTCTCCAAAATCAACCGGTCTAAAGGTGTGGTCGCCGGCGCTGGTTTCAAAGCTTTGTCCGGTCGGTTTTTTCATTTGTTTCGGAGGAGTCTTACCACTTGCGCCGGATCTGTCCCTATTGACTCTGGATCTGTATCGGTCTCCTTCTCCAAACTCATCGGATCTATGGATCCAGTCGCCGGCGCTGGTTTCGAAGCTTCGTCCGGCCGGCTTGGTCATTTGATTCGGTGGAGTCGTACCCCCTACGCCGGATCTGTTCCCATCATCGCTGGATCGGTTTCCACCTTCTCCGGATCTGAAGCTACCGTCGCCGTTCGGAGCGGCACTTTTGTTGTTCACGGCGGCGGAGTAGTTTGTTCGGTTGAAAGCATTAATTCGTGATGGCGGAGATGAGGATCGGAGCCGATGTTGGTGAAGTGGGTCGGAGATATGGGTCTTTGATGTGGGTTGTTTTCCCGCTGTTATACCGGCAAAACCGACATAGCTACCGTTACCGTCACCTTCGATGGTGGCGTTGCTGTTGGCCAAGTTGGTGGAAGCTTTACCTCTTCCCCCGTGGGAATTTTGTCCTTTTTGTGCCCGTCGATCCACCACTCGGGATACCCAACAAGTTTGAAACATTGCTCCTTGGTATGTTTCATCATTCCGCAGTGCTCACACTTTAGGTGTGTTTTATCTTCTTTGGGAAATTTATTATTTTTTGAAGGATATTCCGGTCGACGGTTACCTTTTGAGACAAATCCAACTCCGTATGAATCGGAGGAAAATAATCCCATTGCTACACCTTGCGGTTCATTTGAAACGGTTCCCAAAATATTTTGGTGAGCCGCTTCTTTTCGGACAGCAGCATAAGCCGCTTCGGCGGTTGGTAATGGATCCCATCGGAGTATATCTCTTTTTACAGAATCATATTTCCGATCAATGGCATTTAAAAATTGAAAAAGTTTTTGGTCAGACCTGATCCGGGTGTAAGTTTGAATATCTTCTGGACATTTCATGGGATTTGGATCGATTCTTTCGATTTCTCCCCATATTCCTTGTAAATTGATCCAGAAGTCTTCAAGTGAAGCACTATTTTGTTTAATTTCATTTGCTCTTACATGGAGATTGAAAGTTTGTAAATTATCTTTCCCGCTGCTGTAAGTGACCACCAAGGCATCCCAGAGTGACTTTGCTGTGGGGTACTCGGTCAGGTTGCTTGCAAGTGCTGGTTCTATGTTTTGTATTAGCCATGAAAAAATGACTAGATCATCTTGTTCCCACTGCTCGAATTTTTCATCAGTTTGATCTGGAGGATTTGAAGTTAAGTGGGATAAGAGGGTCTTTGATTTTCCGCCTATGGCAACCCGAATCATCCGGGTCCATAGAGCATAATTTTGGCTATTGAGTTTGAGGTTGATTTGCAGGCTGTCGGATAATTTGGGATTTTGTGGTTGGGAACTTCTGATCAGATTTGCTAGCTGTATAGCTAGATCTGTATTTGAATTATCACCTGACATTTTTTGGTAGGTGATGAGTTGGTTGTAGATCTTAACACTGCTCTGATACCATGTCAACAATATAGAAACAGATTATTGAGTAATTCATACTTATCTCATTCATTATGGAGCCCTTTCTTAAATACTGGGAATTACACTTTACAGCAATAAAGTAAATAACTCAAAGTTCAGTGGGAAACAATAGAAATGTATACGTTGAGATTAGTGGAGGGAATGATGGAAACTGACCCCACACTTAAAAAACTATTTCTTTTAACAAGGAGTTTATAAATTGGCGCAAGTCTTCTCAAATATAGCCTTGACTGTAACTTTGCTTGATCATACTTTCGTAATTAACCAGGTGAAACATATTTAATAAGGATATCAAACGTTGGAACAGAAAGGAGTATTAATTTCAGGATCCAAAATCATCAAATGCTACTAGTCGAGACAGAGGGGTCGTATGTGAGCCAAATAATATTAGATTCGCTTGATATACACGTGGGTCAATCATACTCGGTTTTGGTAACCGCAAACCAACCCGAAGCCGATTATTACATGGTGGCGAGCCCAAAAATGCTTAACGCACCCGAATCTAGCCAACAAATCGGTGTAGGGGTGCTACATTATGATGACTCCACCACACCCGTCAAAGGTCCATTACCACCAGGGCCTGATCCATTCGACCTTAACTTTTCAATTAATCAAGCAAAGTCAATCAGGTAATTAATAAAACAATAACAACATCAAGATTTTTTATTCGGTTTTATACTCACTAGCTGCATTTTAGGTGGAACCTGACGGCGGGGGCAGCAAGACCGAACCCACAAGGAACGTTTAATGTATCAAATGTCACATTATCCCAAACGTTTATTCTCCAAGGCTCGTTAGACGAAATCAATGGCAGTGCTCGTTACGCTGTTAACAATGTGTCATATCGTGTTCCTGATACCGCATTGAAACTAGCGGATTATTATAAGAACGGAACGGGCACTTACCAACTTGATGCGTACTCGGCTAATTCATCTAACCCCATTGCTATTGATGGTACTTTCGTCGTTTCTGGGGCTCATAATGGATGGCTCGAAATTGTGTTCAAGAACGACATGCAAGTTATTGATACATGGCATTTGGATGGTTTCGGATTCTACGTTGTGGGGTAAGGTTAATCACCTCTTGTTAGTTATCGATTCTATTTATTTGTACATAACGTTTATAAAAGATTGAATGTACGATAAACTTTAGTGTGTAACGTTAAACCGATGCGTTTTAGGTTAGGTGCCGGAGAATGGACTCCTAACATGCGATCAACGTACAATCTCTATGATCCTGTAGTTCGCTCGACGGTTCAGGTGACTGCACTTGTGAATATGTTTTCTTGAACTTCTTTCAATTCCTTTTCGATCCCTTTCCCCCTTAACGAAATTTATGATGGCTAGGTTTATCCGGGAGGGTGGACGGCGGTTTATGTGTACTTGGACAACCCAGGAATGTGGAACTTACGTTCACAGGTGTTAAAGCATTGGTACTTAGGCCAAGAGCTATACATTCGGGTCTATGATCCTGATCCTAATCCTGCTAAAGAACGACAACCTCCATCCAACCTTCTCTTTTGTGGTTTGTTGCTTTTGTATTAATTTTCGTTTTTTATTTTCTTCTAAAATCTTGTCTATGATCACAGTTTATTTTCGTGCTTTCAGGATCCGTCATTCCTCCACCAAAGCCAACTCCGACACCAGTGCCAGTTCCACCTGGTCCAAAGCCTTCCCCCGCCACCACACTAACCATAAACTGGTGAGGAAGATCTTCCTATCTCAATTTATGATGTTTTTGGTGCATGATATGACGTGACATGACATGTTTTATAGTGTTGTTTTCTATAGTGAAGATGAGAAAATCATTCACGTTTTTGCATATAAGAGAGGTTGAGATGGAGTATTTGTCACCTTTTTGGGTAGGAGAAAATTGCAATTTTTGTCTAGTTGACATGAGTCTCAAGCAACATGTTTTGTTGTCCGGTCAAGTATAACAAATAGGGCCTTATTTGTGTGTACCTTTTTTCTAACATATAATTTCCTTAACTTGGCATGTGGCTCTCAGGTTTTCTTTTCTCTTGATCTTCATCTTTGCGCTAGTTTAAAACCAATGGACATTTGATCGAGATGCAAGGTTGGTTTGTGCGACTCCAATAAGGTTAACTGAAGATTCGGTGGCCAGTAAAAAAAAACTGAAGATTCGGTGAATTCTTGGATTATTTTTTACTATATTTTTTGTATTTATTTGAGCAATTATTCACATTTATAATAGAAACTATGTTTACGCAAGAGCCAAGGCTCAAGCTCACTCGAACTAAAAATGCTAGCCAAGTTAAAGGTCGAACCAAGTGTGAAGCTAAGCTATAATTTAAACAAGCCAAATCCAAGCATAATCCTTAAAACCGGGGATTAATTAAGCTTTTGACAGATTAAACATGGTGGCTTGTGATGAGCTTTTAAAGATGTATCATTATCACACTATGACACTAAGAAATCACATGATTTGCACGTGCAGTTAGATCACAATATGATTGTTCATACACATAACATGTTTCAAAATTTAAGATTAATATGTATTTTCAGTTTTAAACTCTAAAATGGTTTGATTCAACAACATTTTTCAGTTTAATGTTTTTTTCTGAAAATTAAATTCCGCAATGTGAAGACAAATTACTCAGATCACAATAAAATGTTATGTTGAGTTGATTGAGTAACAATACATAAAAGGTTGGAGACTTTTAGCAATTATTGCATATATTTAAATCAACGTGTCATCTAAATAATATTCTAAAACATATATATTTTACGTTTATAAGTTCTTCAGAAATATAATTTTAAAAATCAATTATATATTAAAGTGAAGTGATTTTAATTGCAAATATAAATTTAAGAGAAAATTCCCTTTTGACTTCTTGATTGATTAGGATGGTAATAACAATACCTTGCCAACCTCTCTTTCACACACTTGAACAACAAGAAGCAAACCAACAGAGAGGAACAAGAAAAGAATGCCACTTTTCGCAAACCCAAAAAAAGAATCCCAAACTTATCAACAATTTTTAATCAGATAAATCAAAGAATTTATATCCATAATAAAAGAATTAGTAATTTGTGGGTATGATGAACAATTTCACATCTTACCTTCACAAGATCAATGGTGTAATCAATTAGATACAAAATGTAAAAAAGAAATTAAGAAAATATGAACTTTGCACCTTTGTCTTAGTAGTGGCAATCCACCAATGTTGGGGTGGCAGATAAATGAACGACCGGTTGTTGTTTGTTCTGATCGGCCCTGATTTTGAAGCTATGTTGATCTTGATTTGCGGCAGCCGGGGCTGTTTCCGGTGGTGCCGGAAGGTTGAGATCTAAATCCAAACACAAACCATCCCTGGACTTCTGATAATCTTGATCGTCGGTCACCATGGTTGTAACCGGGCTATAAGGAATCAAAGAAAGGGTTGTGTTTGTGGCAGTGATGGCGGTAGCGTTGGTGGAGGTGCCGTTGGTCACTCGGTGTCGCCTCATGTGGCCGCCCAATGCTTGTCCGGAATTAAATTCCGTGCCACAGATTGAGCACTCGTGAAGCTTGGTGGACGATTTCTTGCTGTTTCCCGGCGAAGAAACCCGGTGGTTTAATTGAAGAGAAATGGAAGACGAAGATGAAGAATTGTTCTTCCTCGACGGGAATTGCAGTAATGGCTCATCCTCGTCGGAAAATGCGGTGTACGGTGACAGTTTTCTTTGATCTAATTCATTGATTCTTGGTTTTTTGTGGCTGGCTCTATGGCCTCCGAGAGCTTGAAACGACGGGAACGTCCGACTACACGTCTTGCACTCGTAAACATACATTCCGGTGAATCCATGTCCGTCCGTCGATGTTTGTATATATTTTTTGCTGTTAAACTTGTAGCCGGAGAATTCATCATTATTGTTCCTCCGCGACACGTTATGACCTTTCGAAAGGAGAATGAGGCACTTGGCGGTATCTTCGTCTTCCGTGGTGGTGCTATCCGCCGGAAATTCAGAAGATGATGCCGGAGAAGAATTGAAAGCGTTGTAGGAGGTGGAAGAATGAGATACAATTGCGAAAGGAATAGAGGACGACTGTAGCCTCTGACGCTTTGTACGTTTTCCTTTAACGATGGTGGTGGGATCTTTTAGAAGACCATTGTCAACACCTCCGGCGCTGGTGGTTTGTTGTGGATCCATGGGTGGTTGGCTAGCTTGAATACTACTCCAGCCCCACACCCAGAAAAGAGGAGGAATTGGTAAAGAGAAAATATGGGGTTGGAGGAAGCTAGAAAATGAGTAAGAGGTGGTGGTAAAATATTTATATAGGTGGGTGGAGGGAGGAGAGAGATAAGGGCGGAGAGCGGGTGGCGGGTTTAGGAGTTTTAAGAAGAAAGCGGAGGAGAATATATAGTAAGTGTGAATTAGTCCACTAATATTCTTTCTTTTTCTCTTTAATTCTTTAATTACATGGATGGATTGGTTTATGTTGAGAGAGAGAGAGAGAGAGAGAGAGATGTTAACGAGTGGAAGCAATACAAGAGGTGGAAAAGCATGATTGTTAAAAGTTTTTATTGGTATTTTATAAATAATTATGCATGTCATTTGTTAATAAACTAGGTTGAGTCCGTGCTTCGCACGGGTTAGACCAAACCGTATTAAGTAGACGGGAGTTTGTAACTGTTATCTCACGAGAAATAGCCTTATTATGGCGTGCCTAAAAAATGTAAACAATCAAATTTATAATTTATAACCATTTAATTCGCGTATAAAAAAAATAATAATATTAGGGGTGTGCGCGGTGCGGTGTGGTGCGGTTTAGAGGTAAAACCACATACCGCACCGCATATGCGGTTTGAAATTTTTTGAAACCACAGACCGCACCACAAAGGTTCTAAACCGCGTTATGCGGTGCGGTTTGGAGTGGGCAGATTGTGCGGTTTGAATGCGGTTTGTGCGGTTTGTGCAGTTTTAATACGGAAAATTCCATTATATTTTAGCATTGCCAAAATTGCTTACAAATAGGATAAAAAACAAATATTATTACGAGATTCAACATCGCCATTACCCATAAACATATTGTTGAATAATTTCCAAGGAAGCAAAACGAAACTGAAAATTATCTCTCTACAAATTGTCATTTTGACACTAACAAGCTTGTAAGTGAATGATGCTCGAACTTGCTAACAGAAAGTACTTCATGAACATATTATTGGGATTGCCATCAATATATATATATATATATATATATATATATATATATATATATATATATATATATATATATATATATATATATATATATATATATATATATATATATATATATATATAGTGCGGTGCGGTTTGAACCGCGGTTTCGTGACTATAAACCAAAAACCGCACCACATAGTGCGATTTACAAAAATTATGAACCGCAAACAGCACCACGGAGTTTCAAAACCGCATTATGCGGTGCGGTGTGGTGCGGTGTGGGCGGTTTGTGCAGTTTATGCGGTTTGGTGCACACCCCTAAATAATATTATAGATTACTTGTGAAAATTGGCACCAATGATCAACCAATGGCCACTCTTTTTCTTCAAACAACAATTTCCACATTCCTATTGTTGTATCCAATAAACCAAGATTGGAATGGAATTGATTTTCAATTACGGCCAAATCCAACGGAATCATTAACCTTGGAGTGAGAATTGCAATGCCCTCAAATGTAGCAACAGCTTCTTTGCCTCCAGCACCCAATCTACAATTTACATCATTTCCTCACGCAATACCTGTGCAGGTGGACGGTTTTCATCACCAACAAACTGTGTGTTGTCATTAGGTATATGAAAATTTATCTCCATGAAAGAATCTTTCTGCACTAAATTAAAAAACAAAAAGATAGTTAAAATCAAAACAGACATCAACCCCGGTACTGTGAATGAGTAAATGTATGATCAAAGAGACTACTTTTGGAGCATATAATGCCACAAGAAAACCTATATTTTTCTCGGTTAAGCAGGAACTTTTTTTCTTTTAAAGTTACTCTTAAAGGGTAAAATTGTCATAATATTAAATAAAACAATGGCTTTCATACAAAAAAGAAAACCTATATTTTTCTTGGTTAAGCAGGAACTTTTTTCTTTTAAAGTTACTCTTAAAGGGTAAAACGGTGATAATATTAAAAAAACAATGGTTTTCATACAAAAAAGAAAATGTAATGGCCTTTAAGGTAAATGGCTGAAAATGACAATGTTAAAGAAAGATTTGCTAAAAGATGCAATGATTGGTTACCTCAACGACCTTGGGATCACATGCTGAGAAAGCCTCCTACAAAAACTCGGTTAGATTAATATGATAATTTTTATTTACGGCTAGAAGTTTAAGATTTTTATTTTGTGGGTCCCGTAAGGCCATAATATTAACATAAAGAAGAAGAAAGAAAAAGTAAAAAGACAAAAGTAACCTCTCCCATAGCAGGAACTTTCACAGCATCTTCAGATTTTCTATTTTTAACCAATCTTTTTTGCTTTTCCATGAAACATAAGCCCCATCATTAATGCACTGTCAAATTGGGATTTATCTTTACAGTTGATAAATAAGAGGGTTAAATGAAAAAAACAACAATGTACTTTTATTCATTTGTTTACTATGGCATCGTACTTCCATTTAACTCTATTAAAGCATTGTACTTTGAAATTCTACACAATTATAACAATATCACCCAAATACAAAGAAATTTTCATTTATATCAGATAGATTTTTCAAAGTATAATGTCCTAATAAGAAAAGAATTGGAAGTAGAATGATAGAACCTAATAAGGAAAAATAGAATGTTGTAATAGATATAAATGAAAGTAGGATGTTGTAAACTTATAATACACAAATATCTTAGGGCGGATGTGGTGTGGGAGCCATTACCCTTTTTCCTATTTCTTGCATTTAGTAATATATAATATACAAACCTGAATTTTTTTGCTAATTATATGAAAGTACGTTGCTATTTCTTTCATACCTGCTCTAGTGTAGAAGAAAAAAAGTTCAGGACATGACCCTGGCTAACTATCCGCTTTGAAAGTTCTTCATAAAACTGGACTGCCTTTCTGAAATACAGTGCTGCATCCTTGTCCAAATCTTTATGTGAACGAAGTGGATTTGATAGACAGGAGAGAGGTTGCATTTCCAGCCTGGTCTGAAATGTGCTTTTTTCCCTTACCTCTCGATGGTGGAGTAATAGCTGTGGGTTCTGCTTGTTCATTTAGATGCTGTGGGTGTGTTTGCAGAATAATGATTAATCATGTATTTCATGTGGTTTTGATGTTAAATATAAAAATATGTATCCAGATACCTGCAACTTCTCCCTCAAGAACACAACGATCAAGTTCGTCAATCCCAAAAGTGTAACAACAAAAGTCTAGTTAAGAAATTACCAAATCAAAGAAAGTATTTATTACAATAATTACATATGGTTTACCATTTTGATTGACCACCGGTCCATCCACCGGTTTCCGTCACAACCTGGTTGCCCCTACAAACTGCAAAAATAACAACCTATATACATGAACAAATGGTAATGTTTCTGAATAATATTAAGAGTTTGAAGGAATTTTAGAAATGATGTTCATTTGGGACTGACCTGGGTCGGTTTATAATTCTACGAAATTGATCCAATCCAAACATGTCGAAATTGGATAAACTATAAAAATGGAAATGAAACACAAGCAATTACACACTGACTTGATAGAGTTGTATCTAAGGAACACTGATAAGCTTCTTTATAAAGGATCGTCCTACTTTTGGAGTGGAGTAATTATCAGTAATCAGAATTAAATAATTAATTGATTAACACTAAATTGTTTAAAAAATTTTAAGATGTAAACATTTTAGATTGGCTCAGCTTTCCGGAAGATTGTCCATAGCCTGAGTAGTCATACCTGCAGGAAAGACGTGAAAATGAGATAAAATCTCCATAAATATATGATTTTTAGTGATTGAGAAGACAAACGAAAAGTATTGTTTTTTCTCAAAATTAACGATGAAACAAAGAGTAAAGGACCTGTTCGCCGATGAATTCCTCCGGATCATCGGAGTCGCTATCTTCTCTTCCCAACATCGATTAGGGTTTACGATTTACGATTAGGGTTTTTGACTGCGTCTTGGTTATGTTAAGATCCAACTGACCACCGAACCAAATTGAAGGAAGAACAACACTGCAAGATAACGTAAATGAAAATTTTGAATATGGAATTAAAGAAACCCAAAAATGGAATCAAATGAAACCCAAAAATGAAAGGGCATTAAGAAAAATGTACTCACAAAATCAATTAAGAAAATTAGAAATTGACTAAGAAGATACCCAACAAAGAATAATATTACGAGTTGTAAAGGAGAGACCTTTTGTCTTCAACATGTAATCAATCACCTACATATCTATCAGAATTCACTTCACTTCACAGATGCAAGTTTGCCTCTTTAAACAACCTTTTGGCAACCTTGAATACGAACCATGGGGTGTGTGGTTTTGAATTGAATTCCGTCTGGAATTTGTTAGGGTTGGGTGCGTAGGATTAGACTGAATACACTTTGCTTCATCTCAAACAGGGTAATTGACGCTACACAGGAGGAACTTGAAATGGATTTTTACTTTTTTTCTGAGTATAAATTGCTTACTCGACTGAACTTTATAACTAATTACTAACAAAAGAACATATTAATTTTGAATCATGTGTAATAGAAACGGACGGAATAGAGAAAGTTACAAACTATAAACCCTAGATAAACTAATAAACCAAGCTTTTAATGTATAAAACTGTAATAGATACTACCGTTTAGCTAATAAAACGTAAGCATCGTGTATAATTAAATAGCACCTGTAGATGACGAAGCTTCCTGAATCACCAGATTATAAAGAGAATCAGAAAAAATCGAGATGGTCGTGTAGAAGATTCGAGTAAGATGGTTTTTTCAGTTATCGAGAGTAAGAAGTTAAATAATTGTAAAGTGATGGTTTCTTTAATCACTTCGATTACTCAAAGCCGCCGGGAATAGCGACGAAAATAAGAAAGGTTTTTTACCGTACCTGGAAGCTCAAGAGCTGGAATAGCCATGATCTTCAGAGCATGTTGCAATCGAAAGAAGGGGAGGAAAATACGCTGTACACACATCAACGAAAGTCTTTGGAAAATAGCTGAGAGAATCGAATAAAACAAAATTAGAGAAGCTGTCATGTAGAGGATGAAGATGTACCGAGGTGAAGAAACGTGGTAGCAAGCTGTCGATTACTGAATGGGTGAAAAGAGACCACCCCCCTTAAAACCCCAAAAACCCTCCTACCCCTCCATTTCTTCTAGAAATATGCTTCTATTTGTTTATATAGTAATGATTGATGGATTTGTTTTTCTTAAAAAAAAAAAAAAAGAGTTTTGATCATATATATTAGATTTTATTTTCATTAAAATTTGAACATACAAAGATTTATATTTTTTTCTCTACAAGTAAATATCAATAATGTCATGTTTTTACAATTTGGAAAATTCGTAACAGAAACTGTGATTCAGTCTTGAATCATAACAAAAATATGTTTGAACTTTTATTTTGTTATTCAATGATAAAATTTTCAACAAAACTTATTTTGTTACAATTTCAAAACAAACTAAAGATAAATTATTATGCAACATACGTATTTGATTGAGGCTGATTCAGTCGATTCTTTTATCGTAAATAGATTCACATGAACAAAATTTTCACATTTATAATCGTTATAAACTAATAACTCAAATTGGTCATTAAAACTATCTACTCAAGCTCATGATATTCATAAATTAATGATTCAAACCGGTGAATTTTGGATAAACATTTATGTATATGGACAAAAAGAACTGATAGTTCAAACTAATGATCGTTGTAAACTAATGATTTGAAATACGGATTTCGACTAATGTTCTTCCTAAATTACTGATCTTATTGATCTAATGATTTAGATATTTCAAGATTGAATCATTATGTTTTAAAATTGAATAATAACGTAAGTTATAATTTCAATAATGAAGTAAAAGCATATTTTATTTGACTTCTAGAAACAAGGAGAAAGGCTTTGTATTGGTAATGACATAAAAATGTTATGATATGAAGTGGGTGATTTATGTAAATTTGCATACTATTTCAATACCAATGATAGGATAATCAACATCAAATAAGGCATCAACAATATTTTTCAGCAAGCGACAAAACTTAGTGATTGTCAATGAGCCTTTTTTGTAACACCATACTACATGGTAAGTTTATTATGGGTTAAATATAATTAAAAAGGGTAATTCGGTCTTTTGGACAGAAAATGACTTGGTTTGTAATAATATTTTGAGTTTGGACTTAAAATGTTATAAATATAAGTTTTTGTCATAAAATTTGACAAATGTGGCAAAAGTTTAAGAAATAGAACTCCAGGGGCTAAACTGTAAATTCTGGAGGTATAAATAGGAGAGAAAGTTCTCCACTTGTGCAGAAGGATTGAGAAGCATCGGGAGAGGGTTTCTTAGGTGCGATTTCTACAGATTTTCTGGAATTCCTTGAAGGTTGGAGCAAGAAAACGGATTGGTGCTTGGGATTAGAAGTTTCAAGCATTTGAGGTAAGTTATTAAGTTCTAACCAAGCTTTTGGTGTGTGTTCTTCAAGCTTGTACTGAAAACTGTAATTTCAGTCATGAAGTAAGTGTTTTAGTAGCTTAATACTTCCAATAAGTCATGGGATAAGAACATAACTCAAGAATATGGAAGTAGGTTGCTATTTTTGAAGATTAGCAATTTTGATCAAGAACCCTAGATTGTGAGTTCTTATGATTAACTTGATTTTAATGGTTTATAATGAGTTTCAGATGTTATATTGATTGAAATAAATCAGTAGAAACAATTATAACATGGTAATTTTGGTTTTGAACCAAAAATGTGAAAACGGGAATTTGTGAAAATGGGTTTGAATTTGACAATTCCATTTGTTAAAACTTGAAGTAAATGAATGTTTTTGGTCTTAGAACAATTCCTAGTGATTAAGTCAGGCATTAAGGACTTAACAAGAGAAAATGGGATTTTATAGTACAAAAATCGGACTCACTGGTCTGGAATCGCAGCAATCGCGACGCGACCAGGGCCTGGGTCGCGACGCGAGGTCGAGCCAGAAACTATCAAACTTCCTGTTAACATTTTGAGCAATTTCCAAGTTTGATTTTGATGCTAGGCTTGTCCGTTTGACCTGAAATTTTAAACATAGGTCTAAAATGGTATGAAACTTCATGGAAAATTATTAAAATAAGAATACGACCTCCCAAAGGTACTGTAGTAGAATACGCGTATTTCGGGAAGTGTATTAAATTTTTATAATGATGGTTATTGCTCGAAAATGATTGGAAATGGTCCCCAATTATGTTATATTGGACTCTTGTGTAGTAGAGTCAACTGAAATGGTGATTAACCTATGATCATTTGGTATATAAATGAATATATAGGTATGGGACAAATGGTTGTGGTGTATGCAAAGGCAAGAAACAACCGGAATTAAATGCAGCAAGTATCCAGGTGAGTAATCTCACTTATATCATATATGATATGTGTTGATTGGACTGTTACAGATTGAAACAGCTTTGGGGGACGAAAATGACAGTTTTAAAGATATAATAAAAAGACAATACCAGATAAGCCGTGGGTCTGAGAAAGACAAGAACGGAGCTGTGAGTCTAGGCAAAAGCGGGGCAAACTCGTGTGCCATAAATGACCATGAAATGAAATGTTATTGAATGGTGCAGCCACTTGTGGCTATGATATTGGATGTTATATCCAACTGGTGCGGCCTATATGGCTATGATATTGTTATATGAAAATGGTGCGGCCTTATGGCTATGATATTGTATGATTAAATCCAAATGGTGCGGCCTTATGACTATGATATTAAACTTGAATCTAAATGGTGCAGCCTT
The DNA here is from genome assembly GCA_023525715.1 of Cichorium intybus. Taxonomy (NCBI): domain Eukaryota; kingdom Viridiplantae; phylum Streptophyta; class Magnoliopsida; order Asterales; family Asteraceae; genus Cichorium; species Cichorium intybus. The sequence continues at coordinate 20,112,256 of CM042014.1, forward strand.
ATGGCTATGATATCGGGTTATAAAACCTGTTGGTGCGGCCTTAGGGCTATGATATAAATGTTGAAACTGTTTGGTGCGGCTTATATAGCCAGAAAATATGGTGCAGTCAATTGTGACTAGAAAACATGGGACAAAAATGGTTAGATATGATTAAATGTGCAAATAACTGACGTGATTTGATAATCATATGTTATGATGGTTCAGCCTGTAAGGCTATGAAGTAGGATGTGAAATCCTAAGAGATATATGGTCAGCCAGTCAGACTAGGAATTTGGATCCGATATCCAAACATATATACGGTTAGCCGTAAGAGGCTATAAAATGGGACTTGATATGGAAAAGATGAGTAGAAAGAGACTTATCATATATAGAGAATTATATATGAATGTATTACTTATACATGTTATTTGCAGATATGATTACTCACTGAGCTTTATAGCTCATGTTATTTGTTAAATGTCCCTGCAGGTTAGCATGATCCTGATAAGGGAAAAGATAGAGTCCGTGACTAAAGAAGTGAGACTTATAGATGCTGTCAGTAGCAGCCCGGCTTCAAAGGAGATTATGGTATTTTATATTCTCCTTGATACACTTGTACCCGTTTTTAATAAAATATACCCCTTTTGTTATGGTTTTACGTATTGAAACCTTTGTTTTAAATGAAAAATTTTTCACGGGTGTTTTTGTTTTAAAAGCCGGGTGTTACACTTTTTTTAGTATTGTAAAATTTGTATTGCAATTGAAGCATACAAACCTTTTATTGTTTAGAAAGAATTCATCAAGTTTATCCAAAGATATTTGACGGTGCAACTATCACTTAATATGATTTGAAGTAAATTAGATTCATAAGTTGAATAAAACCAAGATTTGATCCGAGAATCAATAAAATATCAATCTTTGTCCTCATTACTGGAAGGTTTTGATTTTTCGATGATGTGACTAAGAACCTTAGTGCCTTTACACATGTCTAAGAAAATATGATACCATAATTTATATTTAAGAACTATCAACTGTAAGTTTGAAACTAAATTAGGAATAGACAGTTATGATGGAGTAAACGAGTTGGTGAAAGGACGAGACAAAGTTGAGGACATAGCAAGAGTAGACATAGGCAGGAAAATTTGAGAAAAATAAATGAAATATGAAAGAGAAATAATAGTGTAAAACGTTTACCATCGGTAGAAGGATTGTAGCGCTCGGACAACTCCAACCCTAGTGATGAGGAAAACGTCTACAATAGAATGGCAAGGCGTGACTATAGGTCTCGTGATAGATGTCCACGATGAAGAAAGCAACAACACATCGACTGATAATGGACATACCAGACTAAAAAAGAAACACATTCGACAACGGGTAGACAAAGATGATTTGTGTGAGAGATGAAGCAGAGAGAAGCATATGTGGCTTTATGAAGATAGGCTCGATACTATGTTGGATTGTGGAATAATCTCCGCTAGGGTTTGCATTGTACTCAAACAATATATAATTCAAATATTTACATAAAGATCCCTACGTACACTCTAAATAGGGTTTTCTACATAAAAGTCCTGATATTTTGGGGAAATTAACGAAAAAATCCTAAAATATTCTTTTTAGTAGAAATGCCTAGGTAACCGGAAAAATTATTCAATTTAACCATTTTTTTACCGACTACCGGTAAAAAGGCTAAAGTGTATAATTTTACCAGTTTCTTGGGCTTTCTATCAAAAAAATTATTCTGGGGTTTTTTGGTTTATTTCTCCAAAATATCAGTTTTGGTCCTCAACAATTTTAGTCCCTAATAGTTAATCCTTCACAGTTTTGGTCCTTAACAACTTTGGTCCTCCACGGTTTTGGTGCTTAACAGTTTGGTCCTTCATAATTTTGATCCTTCACATTTTGGTCCTTCACAGTTTTGGTCCTTCACAATTTTAGTCCTTAACAGTTTGGTCCTTCACAGTTTTAGTCCTTAACAATTTGGTCCTTCAAAATATTAGTCCTTAACAGTTTTGGTCATTCATAGTTTTGGTCCCTAATCCTTAATTTTGTCCCAACTACAGGAAGGGCTAAAAAATATAAGAAAGTCATGGCGAGGTTATATGTAGGACAAACGATGTTCTCATGCAGGCCCTATATACTCAAGAAAATTGTGGGATGGAAAAATATGTAACCCCGCACCAATACTTTTTTTTCCAAGACCATTAAGCACTACATAGACAATGAGAACAAGAAGCTTCACTAACGGTTCAACAAGTTTGAAGGCGATGTAGAAAAACTGAAAGAAACATGAACAATGATATAATAAACATTTAAATAGAAGTATCTCGCTTACTTCTAGCATTGTTCTATTTAAATATTTAAATATTTAAATATTTATTATAGCATTGTTCATGTTTCTTTTAGTTTTTCTACCTCGCCTTCAAGCTTCTTGAACCTATTAACGAAGCTTATTGTTCTCATTGTCCATATAGTGTTTAATGGTCTTAAGAAAAAAAGGATTGGTGCGGGGTTACATATTTTCTCATCCTACGTACATGCCCACGGTTTTCCTGAGTACCTAGGGTCTGCATAAAAACATCGTTTGTCCCACATATAACCTCTCCATGACTTTCTAAATTTTGTAGCTCTTCCTGTAGTTGGGACAAAATTAAGGATTAGGGACCAAAACTATGAAGGACCAAAACTGTTAAGGACCAAAACTGTTAGGATTAACTGTTAGGGACTAAAGTTGTTAATGACCAAAATTGTGAAGGACCAAAACTGATATTTTAGAGAAATTAACGAAAAAGTTCCAAAATAATTTTTTGATAGCAAAGTCCAGAAAAATGAAAAAATTATTTAGATTAGCCATTTTCTATCGGTAGCCGGTAAAAAATGGTTAAATTGAATAATTTTTCTAGTTTTCTGTACTTTTCTGCTAAAAAAAATATTTTAGGACCTTTTTGTTAATTTTTTCAAAATATCAGGACTTTTCTGTAAAAAATCATTCTAAATATATAAAAAATGTAACAAAACTATACAAATACAGAAATACTTACAAGGGTAAATTTCATAAAAACACTAACTTTTCAAAAAATTTCGATTTTGACACTATGTTATTATTTTTTTTCAATTAACTCACTAAGTTTTCAATTTTTTTCAATTAAGTCACTATGTTTTCAATTTGGTTTCAATTTTGACCATTTGACCGGTCAACCCGGTAATCAGCTGACGTGGCATGATGACGTGTCAGTCTTTGATGATGCGACGATGACGTGGCATGCTGACGTGGCACCCGAGTGTCAAAATTGAAACAAAATTGAAAACATAGTGACTTAATTGGAAAAAATTGAAAACTTAGTGTTTTAATTGAAAAAAAATAACACAGTGTCAAAATCATTTTTTTTTGAAAAGTTAGTTTCTTTTTTGAAATTTTTTCTGCATTTTTTAAAATGATAAATTTGTCTTTTTACGTTTTTAGAACGTATAAATATATTTTTTACAAGTATAAAGACGTATTTTTATACTTTTAGAAGCATACATACATTTTCATAAGTATATATACATATTTATACTTCTAAAGACGTAAAATAATGTATTTATACTTCTAAAAATGTATTATACTTCTAAAAATATAATAATATGTATTTATACTTTTAAAGACGTAAAAACATATTTATACTTCTTAAAATGTATTATACTTCTAACCGAAAGTACTTAAACCAACATAAAAATATATTTATATTTCTAAAAATATAAAAATATATATTTATACTTCTAAAGACGTAAAAACATATTTATACAACTAAAATGTATTATACTTCTAACAGAACGAACATAAACCAACATAAAAATATGTATTTATACTTCTAAATGAAAAAACATACACGGACGAACTTAAACCAACATAACGGAACAAATATAAACAAACAAACATAAATTAACGAACAAATACTTATTTTTATGTTTTTAGAAATATAAAATACGTTTTTTTTACATATAATCACGTATCGTATCAATCAAAAGAACGTTTGTTTTGCATATAATCACATATCGTATCAATCAAAATCATGTTTATAATGAAAAAATGTCAAGAAAGAGTTTTAAACTCGTTTTATAATACGTATTTTATTGATATATACATGTTTATATGCAGAAAAACGTATTTATATTTTTAAAAGCATAAAAATATACATTTATATATACTTATGACAATGTATCTATGTTTCTTAAAATATAAGAATACGTATTTATACTTGGTAAAAAAATATTTATACGTTCTAAAAACGTAAAAAGACGAATTTATCATTTTAAAAAATGTAGAAAAAATTCCAAAAAAGACACTAACTTTTCAAAAAAAATTGATTTTAACACTGTGTTATTTTTTTTCAATTAAAACACTAAGTTTTCAATTTTTTCCAATTAAGTCACTATGTTTTCAATTTTGTTTCAATTTTGACACTCGGGTGCCACGTCAGCATGCCACGTCAGCGTCACATCATCAAAGACTGACACGTCATCATGCCACGTCAGTTGACTACCGGGTTGACCGGTCAAATGGTCAAAATTGAAACCAAATTGAAAACCTAGTGACTTAATTGAAAAAAATTGAAAACTTAGTGACTTAATTGACAAAAAAATAACACAGTGTCAAAATCGAATTTTTTTAAAAAGTTAGTGTCTTTTATGAAATTTGACCTACTTACAATTTTAAACATATCAAATATTTTTATTGAGATATAATATTTTGAGAGCCGGAGTAATTCTACAAGGGTTTGACGTAACAATAGTTATTTAAAGTTTCAAAAAGGATGTATGTTATTAAGAAAGCGCATTTAGTGAAGTAGAAGCAAATGATTGGGTGTGGGCAAGGTTGTACTTTGTGCTTAAGAAGTTGTAAATTTCTTATATGATGTGGTTGTGAAATGGTTTATTATATGTGCCAGTGTTTATTTATATAGATAACATAGATTTCAATAGACTTTTATGGTATTTTTAAAATAAAAAATGGATTAATGAATAACTAATTATTAGTTTGAATAACTAATGATAATGATGGTTGTTTCGTCCTCTTTGGGTGACAGTGTCCATGTTGCACTCAAGGATACACTTCACAAAGATAACACTCTACCTTTACAATAATTTTCTATATCTATTCATTCAAATAAAATATTATTATATTCAATTGTAATTCGTAATGTGTTTTTAGTATTATATATTAATAAAGGGAGGTTTACTTATGTAAAAGAAATTTACATGAGAGTATAGAAAACAATTTCATAAAAATCCCTATATAAATTAACTTAGGGATGGCTGGAATATATGTGACTATCCAATAGCTAATTCGTATGCTAGAAATATTAAGAAAAATAACTCTTTGATTCTGATAGGGGAAAAGGGAACGGAGTGACCGTTTATGAGGACGGAAAATATGTACAAAATATCTTTGTCCTTCAAAAATTATAAAATTCTCATAAATTTAAAATTTATACCAGTTTAAACCATAAAAATCCTAAGTTCATTAAGGGAACAATTGATTAATGAAAGGAAGTAAAGTAAACTCGAAAATATAAATAAAAAACCGTAAATTTGCTTTACAAAATACAAGCAAAAAAATAACCCAAATTTACTTTGAACTCGTATCTCACAAATAATCCAATTTACAGCCCATCAACATGGTAATATCCGGACCAGGCTGTTGGGACGCACCGGTGCGTCAGAGCAGACCGGGCCCGTCCATGAGGCTGGTTATAGCGGTTTGGAGTGGGGTCCCTACGAGACCGTTGTCATGCAGAATCAAGTTGACCCATAACATCACTCGTTGCATCACCGCGCTTCCAAACCATTGTATTTTTGTAATGTCTCATGAAAAAAATCGTACTTCCGATGCTTATTCATTTTGCTACCTTTATCTAAATTTACAGAAACGGTTTACTTAAGAAACATACGAAAAATGACTTGGTTAGGTCTGTGTAAATTGTCAAGACTTTCACTTATTGATAATCATATAATTAAATAATGTTTAATAAATATGTAAGAAAAATTCTTTAGAAAAGAATTAAAGAAACGGAGATTCCGTGTAAACAGGCTAGCAATGGCATGGGATTAGGGAGTGGTGGTGAAGTAATGGCTTGCCTTGCTTTTCTTCCAATCCCCTAGAATCTCTCCTCGACTCACTATTATGTCTTCCTGTGATCTTCTCTCTCTCTCTCTAATATATATATATATATATATATATATATATATATATATATATATATGGAAGGGTTCAAATGAGAACCACTAAAAGGTTGAGAACCACTAAAAGTTTTGAGAACCGTGAGAACCACTAATTCACAGTTTAATAATATTGTATTTTTTATTACGTTATAGTATTCACAGTTTAATAACTATAAATTTTATTATATTGTGAATATTGTAAAACGTATTAAAAAAACATAAAAATTATTAAGTTTGATGTATTTTCACATAATAAACAAGTGTGAAAAAACAAAAAAACGAAAAAAAAACATGATTCTTAATTTGTGAATATCGGTTCTCACGGTTCTTAACCTTTTAGTGGTTCTCATTTGAACCTATTCCTATATATATATATATATATATATATATATATATATATATATATATATATATATATATATATATATATATATATATATATATATATACTTAGGATCTTTTGAGAACCAACTTCACCCGAGAACCCGAGAACTCCCAAACCGATTTTTTTTTTCAAAAAACCGACCACATAGGCCTCTAAAACGCTCAAAATGGGCCCGGGGCGCTGGAATTTTTTTTTTTCGAAAAAACGACTTTTTTTTTTTTGAAAAAAATTTGCATATGTGCAAACTTTTTTATACGTACATTTTTTTTCAAGTTTTTTTTATGGATGTCTTTCTAACATATATTTAAAGCGTTCTGTAAAAAAAATTTGAAAAAAAGTGTACGTATAAAAAAGTTTGCACATGTGCAAATTTTTTTCAAAAAAAAAAAGTCGTTTTTTTCGGAATTTTTTTTTCGAAAATGCTTAAATATGTGCGTTTTAGAGGCCTATGGGGTCGGTTTTTTGAAAAAAAGATCGGTTTGGGAGTTCTCGGGGGACTTGTGGTTCTCAAAAGATCCTTTTATATATATATATATATATATATATATATATATATATATATATATATATATATATATATATATATATATATATATATATAGAGAGAGAGAGAGAGAGAGAGAGAGAGAGAGAGAGAGACATAAGCAAGTACATGCCAGTGAATACGTCCTACTTAAACAAATATGCATCTAAGTTTATTAGTTTATTCCCTTTACTCCACTCCCACTACTCCTGTCTGAGTGTGTGTGTGTATACATATACGTACCTATAATCCTATATAATAAGAGAGAGAGAGAGAGAGAGAGAGAGAGGGAGAGAGAGAGACATGCTTCCAAGCAACTCAACATGACATGGTAGCTGCAACTAATCAAAAGCCAACACCTTTCATAAAATAAGAAAAACATATAATAGGTCAAGCAGAATATGTATGAGATCAGCAAGGGATTAGTTTCAATAGGTTTACTTGGGAATTGTTGCAATGAGTTTTTTATTCCCTTTAAGAAAACTGTATTTATCAAATATATAAGCTGTTAGAGCATATGGCCATATATTTAATTAAATACAAGTAGCCACTCCAAACAAGTGATTAGCAATGCACACAACCAAGCAGGAGCTGACTTTCACAACAATAAATACTATCTTAAAACTCTTAACAAAACAATCACAGATCCCTATTTATATTGTCCTGCATTTCCCACTTGTACTCTACGACTGGACTATGCACCTCATGAATCATGCTCATATGGTCACAATGACCTTCATTTGTCAGCATCACCCACTTGTACAGTACAAGTTACGTTGCGCTGTATATGTGAATCCGAATCACTTCATCCATGAACTTCGGGTTCAAAAGAATTTCAACATTCCATAATAGGATGAATTTGACTTTCGAGACTTCAAAGTTGATACGAAAAAGTTTTTGATTTTCAAGTGAATTTTATTATTAATTTGAAGTTTATGACATTCACTACAGCTAAAAACTTATTGTTGGTGTTGGATATATATATCAAATATGTGCATCATTTTGGATTCAAAAACAATATAGGGTTGACCTAAAAAGTCAACTCCTACTCTCGAATGCTTCGAGGTTCAACAAACACAGCAGTGGTCCTTGAAGGAACCCTGAAGCATCCTGATGATGGATCATATTTTGAGTTCTTCACTAAATCGTCAGTTGACATCATCTGCACCAACAACCAATTGCACGATAATTAAAGATCATTAACAAAACAAATAAAATAAAAAATGTTGTGAGGGATCATTCTTGCACATAGAGTCAAACTTGAAGGACCCATCTGTCAATGTTCTAAAACAGACCTGCACAGGATGTAGTTGGAGAAGTTTCCCTCGTAATACAGAACTTGTGAACGAGATATCAGTTGGGCAAACATTGATGACGACCACAATATATGAATATCTGTCATTAAGAAAATGATTTAATCATTTATTAATGAAACAAATACTAATCAGAATTCAAAAATCACTTACACCGGGTCAAGCTGAGTCAACCCTGGAACTCCTTCATGGCCGTCTTCAACACTCATGACTATGACACCAGGAACATGAAATGGACCAGTGTTGTGGAATCGTACTCGTTCCTAGATGAATGAATGATCAGTTAATAAAATCATATACGAATTTTATTTATTTTTATTAAATGCTGACCTGGATTGCATTTGCAGTCCTTAAACGAAAGAGAATTGAAGAGTATCTGATTCGTAACAAGTTTTGGAAATTATCAAGAGCAGATATTATGTGACTTTTATGAGGCTTGAATCCTGGGGAAGCCAATCTTGGTTTAATTCTGAACAAGACAAAAAAGGAATTAATTTGGGTTAATAAGATTTCTATTTTTTTTTTTCATTCAAAGTTATATTAGATATTGACTATTTTCTAGAACCATATACAAGAAAATGAATTATACTATGGTGAAAATAAAACCATAAAATCTTACATTGGCCAGCTTTTTTCATTCTTCTCTTTCGGAGGAAGGCCAACACCCCAATTATTCGAGTTGTAGCTAAAATCCAACCTAACTTAGAGATATTGATTTTATTAGTAGGAATTTTTTTTAATATAAATTAAAAGTCTAAAATAGAATACCTGTTGAACCAGTCTCCAGAATTGTACGAGTCACGGTCCAAAGACTTAGAACGTAATATCTCATCTCCACAATGGAAAAATGGAACACCCTACAATTTGTCAGATTTATTATAAGAAATAATATTCTTTTTGGTGACCAAAACAAATATGTTCATACAAGAAAAAATCACAACCTGGGAAAGTGCTATTATACTAGTTGCTAAATGGTTTATCCTACACCTCTCATCAATGGAAATCTCCATTGGTGCCTTCAAACTAATAATATCAAACAGGGTCTCGTTGTCATGAGCAGACACGTAATTAATCTGTAAAATAAATGTGAAATTGTAGAATTTGAATGAGAGAATTATCTTTTCTTAACATGAAAAAAAAAACTTACTGTTTCCACTGGTTGTGAAGCATATGCAATGGGAGCTCCACCATAAGTTAAAGTTTCTGACCCTTTAACCTAAAGCCATAAAATTTGTGATGATTGCTAATAAATAAAGAGTGAGATGCCAAAATAATAAAAAAAAAAAAAAGTTCAAATTTGAAGTGAAATGTATGGTTTATTACCTCTTGGCCATCACAGTTTGTTAGCACAAATTCCTTCAAGTTTGCAGCCATCCCAATCTAGAAGTAGAATTAATGAAGATTGCAATAGTTCCATTTTTGGAAAATCCCATTTATTTACCTGGATGTGATCCTTTGATACAGCGAGTATACGTGCTGCATTAACCTCGGTACCATGGTCATGACCATTTGGCTGTACAAATTATTAGCAGGAAAAAGTTACAATCTTTTTGGTGAAATAGATTACGAGATTGCAAATTGAAAGATATAAATAAATTGATAAATTTAATCATTACTTGCAAAGATAATCCTGTGAGGAACCCTTGTTGAAGAGGATGACCAAATGGAGATCCACCGAGCACTGCGTCTCGAATTCGATCATTAAAGCTGAATGAAATACATTAACCACTAACATTATATATTATTGCATAAAAAATTAAATGTTTCTAAATAAAAAAGGCATACCTCCCAATTCCAGTTCCCGCTAGATTGATCTGAGATGCATTTATCCCGCGACCATTATTTGCCACTTCACCAAAATCCCAACCTTCACCATATCTGAAAAGACGGAAAAATCAAAACAAATTTTTGGTAAAATTTGTTGCAAGTAAAATAAGTTACAAAAAAAATTGAACTTTTTAATTATTTGCGTTTGTTCTTACAAGTAGACACTAGAACCATCTACTCCATCTTTTTCCCTTGATAGGTTTTTTAGCATACTTTTAGCCCTCGTCTGTGATTATAAAAAAAAAAAGAAGTTACAAAAATATTAAAAGTTTTATGTTTTGTAAAAATCTTGTACCATTGTGCTTTTCATCATATGACCCATAAGATCAAACCGGAACCCATCAATCTGCCAGAATCACAGAAGTTATGATTAAAAACATAGAAATCGATAACTTTTACAGTGCAAGGACTAAAACTGATTTCACTCAATAGTACAAGGGTAAAAAAAATATTTTTGTTGTACATAATTATGGTAGCTTTACCTTATAATTAACTGCCCAGTTTAAGAGATCATCAATGATCAAACGATCAACCATAAAATGCTCACTAGCAGTGTTATTTACACATGTGCTGTTTTCAATGAACCCATCTGTATTCCTTCTCAAGTAATAACCTGGAACAATCTATAAAGAAAAACTCAAAATTACCTTTTTAATAGAAAATGAAGCTTAAAAATCAAACAAACAACCTTGTCAAGCACAGAGTCGTCATCTATAGGACCACTTGCATGTAAGTGATTGTAAACAACATCCAACACAACACGAAGACCTATACAATTAAGTGCCTGCACTTTATGACATCATCATGAATATTAAGTCCAATAATTCTTTTAAAAAGTGTAATTATAAATTATGAAGACGGATTAATATTAACCTGCACCATCTTCCGAAACTCCATTATACGACATGGACCATTAGGATTAGTTGCATAACTTCCTTTAGGGACTCCCCACAAAACAGGATTATAACTTTTTTATGAAAAAAATAATAAAAAATTAGTTTTCCATCCACATTCAAGAAAATTAATCATAATTAAGAACTAAAGAGCATGAATTACCCCCAGTTGTATCCATCCTCATTTTGGATGGCTGTGATGTACTCCTGTTGTTTAGGTGAATCTGGTGGCAGAGATTTGAGCATCTCCATATCTAATCTTTTTCATTCCAACCCAAATCGTAATTAATTATACACTGTAAATTTGAATAATAAGAATTAATAAAAGAAATGAAGAGTTTTTTTCTTACCCACAGACTTCCATTTCTCCTTTTCATCATCAACATCTCCAAATTGGAAAGTTGGCAATAGATGGATGTGTGTGAGGCCAGCATCTGACAATTTTTTCAAATGAAGTACACCAGCAGAGTCCTTCAATTAAATAAGGTTTAAACTTTATATTATTTTAACTGTTTAATAAAAAAGGATCATGTATATTTGTGTTTTAAACATGGGTATCAATTATCAAACGTACCTGAAAAGTGAAGGCAAGATAACCTCCACGAGCTTCAGGATCCTCAGTAGAGTCATTAGCACTGTATGAAATCATATTTTAGATCAAAACCAGGACAATTTCGTCATTTTTACAAGATGGTTTATGATATGTGACATACCTGAAATCTCTAATATGAAGTTCATAAACACTAATGTCAGAAAAATCTGCAATGTTAGGCTTCTTGTCTGCCAAATCATCCCATTTATGTGGTTTTAAAGCATCAGAATCAAGATTGACTAAAAAAGTCCGCTTCCCGTCACCTGAAAGCCTACCAAAACAAGATAACATGAGCCAAAAACACAAGATGATGGTACTGTAAAAGTACAAACATACCCTCTGGCATAAGGGTCATTTGCAATACACTTTTCTATTTGCAAGGTGCTTGGATGGTAAACAGATACTTCATAGACATAATAACATCCCTCCCAACTTCTTGGACCATTTACACTCCAAACCCCATTGGATTCATTAAGTTTGACAATCTCAAGTGGTTCACCGCCTGAGGGTCCATTATAAATAAGTGCACGTACATCCTGTTTTATGAACACAAGAATTTCAATTAAGAATATTAACATATTTCAAGAAAAGATAATAGTTTGATTATTAAAGTAAGTTACTTGAGCAGTTGGTGCCCAAAGATAAAGTGAGACGATTTCTTTTGAAAAAATAGCACCAAGAGGACCAGAATAAGAGAAAATGTCATCAAGAACACCAGGTAGCTGTAAACCAGTAACACTAATGCATTGTCCACTGGCTGCACAAAAAACACAAAGTTCATAATTAATATTGTTCATTATGCAATAAAGGGAAATGGCAGCATAAATGCTTACGGTCAAAAAAAGCAATGGCTAGTTGATCTTTAAGAATATTCTTGGGATCCAAAGTTGTAGGGACCTTAAAAGCCTTATAATCTTGTATGTGAGGAAACTTATCTCTCACCTGGAGGGAATTGAAGATACATTATTGTGAGAAAATCAAGTAAAAGACGCATAAGTAAACACTATGATAAGTAACAACCATTATCTTACATTTTCTGGAAGCTTCTGATCATGAGTTTCGAGCTTAATATTGAAATCGTGTCCTGTTTATGGTAAAACTTTAATCATGCGTCAAAGATGCTGTATCAATTTAAAAGAAGGCGTTTTGTGGTAGAAGATACACCTTCAATTCCATTTTCTGTAACAGACAATGCAGCAGATCTACTGGAGTATAAATAACATGAACCGCCAACACCATCCACATTCCAAGCAATTATTGATTTAGAGACCCAGTATGCTCGAGAGTAGGATAGGCTATCCTGCAATTGATGATACATGGTCAATTTCAAGCAGAATTTTGAATTTATTACAAAAATTCACACTTTCTATGTATAAAAACTCGTTACAAATACTTAAATTTGTGAATTTGGATTATATATAAACACCAATTACAAATTAGAACTACTTTGTGAGTATTTCTTAGCTCGTTAAAAGTCATAAGATATCCTTAAAATCGCAAAAACCCCATAAGGTACGATAACATAGAATTAATAAACCAAAACTGAAGTCCCAAGGAAATACTATTGATGAAACATAAGAACCTGAGGGGGTGACGAAGTGGGGTCCTTAAGTGGCATTATTGAACTTGAGCAGTAACAATGGTGGGTTCTTGTTCTGCGTTTCGTGATGAGGGAAATACCATGTCCGAGCCGGGTCGAAAAAACAGATGGGCGGGTCTTTTTATTGTGTATATGGAAGTGAAATCGGGCAGAAGGACTACATGTGGGGGAGATGGTGGCAGGAACTAAAAGAGAAAAAGATTGGCAGGGAACGGACATTTTTGGGATCACTGCCTCACTGGGGTTCACAAGATTCTGGTTTTCAGTCAATTTAGTCATCAAAACTGAACTCCTGTTTGATAACGCGTATGACCCGACTCACGGCCGGCCCAAGCACTGGAAAGCCTGGGCGATGGCCCAGGACATCAAGACCAAGGTTGCTTAGTGGGTACATAGGTCCTATTTCCGAATGTATATATTACTAGTTTCCGCTTTTTAGCTTGAAGATACATACTTACATAAATGTACCACAAATGGTCAAACCGAAGGCCCATTTTCCTAACCCAAGCCCAAGCATCTATCCTTTTATTTTTTTAAATAACATAGATGTTTTGAATAGGTATCGAGAAAAAGACCGTGACCACACCGGTTTAGGACCAAGCGGTCTAGTATAGTCAAAACTGGCATTCTTAGCTGGTCCAGCATTTTAAGCCTCATTCAGTCTTATCGCAGTCTTAGATCGGTCTCTGATCGGTCTTAAACCGGTCTCTGAAAAACCAGTCTTTAATCGATCTCGTTTCGGACTTAAATTGGTCTTGGATCTGTCCCGCCGATCATTAAAAAAACATTTTTCAATATTTTGTCCTATAAATTCCCCATGGTTTCCAAATATTATTTTCTTCTATTTTCTCATTCTAAGATATTAGTTTTCCGATTCAAGTTTACATATTCTTTTTCGATACTCATGTAAATGGAATATTGTATTACTGTAAAGTTTAATATTCTGGGCAGTTTGGCTAACGAGTCTAAACAAAAATCGGGCTTATATAAGCCCCCACTACCGGTCCATGACTGGTTTGTTCAACACTGAAAATGATTGGACCATTTGGGACCGATTTTGTTCACTTTCTAATATATATAAAGTCATCTACGTTTTCTACTCCTTCGTGGAGCAAAGTTTCTGAATTTCAAAATTCAAACTATACTCATATTTTCTATCAAACACCAAGAATAAGTGAATTTCTCAACAAAGGAAATACACCAAATATAAATACAAAAATTAAAACCTCGTGTCAATTGTAAAGTTTATGAAGGGAAATTGAATGGACACATATGCGGATATGCCTAACACAAAATGTGTTTGCCTCCATAATGTCAACATCAACTTAGGCACATTGTTGGTGATGACCAAATCTTGGACATTGATATAAGACCACTTCAAATTAGTGACGAAAGGGGTGTTCGATTTCACATCAAATTTTTTGAGTAAACCAGTTTCTTATCACGGACAACAAGCTCCACAAAACATTATATTCAATAAAACAAAAGGACCTAATAAGTGTCGTGTAATGATTTATGCACTAAAGTTCAAATGGAAATAGATTTTAGGTTCATGTTTAGTTTTATGTTTTTTGATGGTGATGTCTTAATATGGGAAGAAGAGTCGGTATCATGTAGTCAAAGTCATATAGTACCGTATTAGTTTTGTCTTTTTATCTTGTCTTTTACTTGTAGAGATAAACAATCGAGGGGAATGTCTCAATGGGAAAAGAACACATAAGAGAACGAGACGGAATTGTTGTATCTAAATTACTATTACTAGATTAAAACTTAGGCTAAAACGGTTTAAGTTAAGGATAATGTAAAGGAACCATATAAAAAAGTCTAGAAATTGGAAAGGGTTGCTTTCACGAGGTTAAGATAACGGTCTTTTAACAACATATATGTTTGTCATAAGAATAAATATGCATAATCATGAAACACTAGCTTGCATATACCACTGGATTAATTTAATATCCGGTATTCTATATACGAATACCGGATACATAAACTTTAACATACATAAATATTGTGTTTATAGACTATCTAATCCATATTGGTTCTAAAAGAACATCATGGAGAATTACACGTCAATGAAGTAGCCTACTTGTTCATTTTATACCACAATAGTATACAAAGAAAGACAATAATTACAAATGTACCTTCAATTATTATCTTCAACTCTTTTATCTGAATAAAAAACTAAAAATATATATATTTCCAACTTTTTGATTATCCAAATATCCAAAAATTTAAAAATTCACTATTTTGATTGTATTTGAAAACTCCGGTATCCAAGATTCCGATAATTTCTAATCGGATTCTTGTATTTTGAACACCAATCCTTATCTTGCGATTATTAAAATCAAAATATAAACATAAACATAATTTACAAACAGAATGTTGTGAACCAAAAACTAATATGTCAACACGACTTCTTATAAGGTTTAAAATGGATTAGACATAGAAACATCAATCAATCCAACAACCCTAGCACATTTCACGAACAGAAAACAAAAGTAAATTGCTAAAAGACCAGCCGCAAGTGTTCGATCAAGCCGCATTTCCCTCTTGGGCAACACCACAAGAGCCCACAACAAACCGCAGATCATGAACCCTACGGTCTCACACAGGTAAGGGTTCACCGGAACCATATAAGGCGCCGGATAATCCAACCAACACGCAATAACAAACGAAAACCCTAATCCCACAAAGATATTAAACACCGGTCCAGCATAACACCCTGTTATGGCGATCTGGGCCCCATCGGGCCCATCATGCATTGACATGGCAACATTGGATGTCAAGTCACCAAGTGAGTTGCCCCAAGCTAGGACAGTCAGCCCTAAAACTGAAGGCTTCATCCCAATAATTGTCCCAAGTGACTCTAACAAAGAGATCAATTCCTCAGCTGTGATGTACGTCCATACGACACTCATTAGGAACGCACTTGCATACCAAATGAAGGTACACTTTTGTGGTGGCATGGTACTACTTGTGAAAGCAAATGTACAAGTCCCTAAAGCAAGCCCAATTATCAATGCTACAGAACATGTTACCACGGTAGCTTTTGTCAAAATAAGAGCTAGCATAACTGGGGCCAACACCACAGAAATTACTGCAAAAGGTTTCGACCAATTTTCTTGTGTTATCAGTGGAATTGTGAGCCTTCTTGGCAAGTGAAGTGGTAACGCAAGAACATATAAAAGCAACGTGATGACCCTTTTTCTGTAGGGTACAACTTTATCTGCAGAGGGTACTAGTTTTTGTTGAGCATGAACACAAGCCAGTAATGGTAGTCCGGGACCCTGATGATGATGATCGTCGTTTGGGATTTTGTGTATCTTCTTGCTGAGAAAATGCATGTAAGAGACTAAAGAAATGTAAATGATGTATGTAGAAGCAAAAAGGATGGCTGCCCAGAAGCTGAGTTTCCCGATTATAATGATTACGAGTAGATTCGAGAGGGAAAAGAGGAGGAAAACTACGTCTCTGATGAAATTGGGTTTATCAACTATGACGATTTTCCGACGGTAAGACATTAGTAAGCTGAGAATTCCGACGACGACGGTTGAAACGAAAATTGCCCCACCTAGGATACTGTTAAGGCCGATATCTCCGCCGTCGCCGGAGGCAGTGAAGGAGATTATGCTGGCAAACACATCCGGAGAGCCGTTTCCTAACGGAAGCAGAGTGGTTCCGGCGATAGCAGGGGAGAGGTTGAGAATTTTTGACAGGTTTTCAACGGCAGGGCAGAAGTAATCGGAGGCAGTGTTGCTCAGTACATAGAAGAGTACGAGGAGCCATAGAAGGAGCAGAAGAAAACCTAGCTGCGGGAAACTGGATAAAGTACAATAGAAAAACTGAAGGTAGTTGATGTAGCCTTTTGGATGGCAATCGGCGTGTGTTTGTACGTACATGCATTTGGAGTGGGAGGAGTTATGGTGGTGGAGGTTGTTGCAGGTGGTGGTTATAGGGTCGGTTAAGGGATATGCAGAGGAGGTAAACTGGAAGGAGATGGTGACGACGATAACAAGAGTCGTTTTGAGTTTTGAACGTGTCATCGCCATTGCAAAGCAACAGGAGGGGCTTGTGGTTATTAAAGAGCGGACGATTCATTTTGGTGGACCATGAGGACAGACATATATGGGGCTTGCTAAAGCAAAGCTGATATCTTTCTCGTAGTAAAAAATAAAGTGAACTTTTTTAAATAAATACTGCTAAAGTGCCAATATCTAATGTTTACGAGAAAACGAAAATGTTACATTTGAAAACCAAAATGTGGTAAATTAAAAATAAAATGAGTGTGTTTTGCTTTTTTTGAAGTGTGAGAAACTTCTACGAAGCTTCATCCTGCAACCTTTTCCCATTTTGGAATGAAGAAGTGAGAACTCATTGCGAAACATTTTCACCTTCAAAGCAAAGTAAACCTGTAGTCCTGTACGTTGTACGACTAACAAATCTTGAGCGGGAATTCTAATAAAATGTTTTAACTTTTGGGTAAGATTTTTGATTATTGTATTCGTATTTTTATAGATTAAACATAATATTTTTAAATAGTTAAATATCTGTTTATATAATGACGTCTCGTTTTTTATCAACAATGCAATAAAACTGTTTTAGACTACTAAGACTAGATATATAACCACATTTGTTATATAAATTAATTTGCTATTTTATTTAACATATTTATTAACTGGACACGTGTTTGTATAACCTATGTTACTTGTATAAATTGGTAAAAATTAAAATGTTATATTAGATTCGCCAAAAAATGAAATACTTGTTGTAAAATTAAATATTTTGTAAGCACCATGCTACGATTCCTCTTTACAATATTACATATTTTGATTTAAACTAAAATAAACATTTCATCTAAAAATCAATTTATTTGAAAAAAAAAAACATTATCGTATAACAAAATGAATAAAAAAGAATTTTACCACAATATTTGTAGGTTTATGAGAAAATAAACATTATTAATTATTTAAAGTTTTTCTTTTACATATATCATTATTCTTTTAGTATTTTAAGTTTTTAACAATACGCTTTTGTCCAATTTTACTAACTACAGTCTACAGTTAACTTTTTAAAAGAGGTGGCAATTTCGTTTCGTTGACAATACTTATATATGACTTTTAACAGATTAATGCGTAAAAATTAAAAAAAAAATTGGGTAAATTACATAAAAGTCACTAACTTTTTCAATTTTCTCGATTTTGACACTGTATTTTTAGTTTTTGCAATTAAGTCATTATGTTTTCAGAAAATTTCCAAAAAGTTGCGAAAATAACTATATGACAGGATAACAACAGGTTACCAGGTCATATGGTCAAATTTGCAATTTTTCAGAAAACATAATGACTTAATAGCAAAAATAAAACATAGTGTCAAAATCGAAAAATCTGGAAAAGTTAGCGAATTTTATGCAATTTACTCAATGCAATTTATATAACTTAATCACTTTACATGCCCTATACGTGTCCAAAAAATAAATTTGTTGTTAACTTGTTTTTCCATTTAAAGTAATCAAATTTATTGTCCTAAAAATGGAATTTCAAAAAGATTTAGGATAAATGCATACGAATAACAACTAACTTACATGCCCTCAGTGTGAATATCCTATTGGGTAATTGGTTATGTAAACAATGTCTTTATATGATGGGTTATAAAAATCTATATTGATATTCGTTCATTGATTTATATAAATGTACAAAAATAAAATAGAATTTTACAATGATACAAAAGCAAAACTTGGTTATTATTTAATAAAATTATTTTAATGTTTTCATGTGAATCTTCAGCAACAATATTCGCCGTGGAATTATCATGTTATCGTTCCAAAACAGAATACAATTATAAATTACCTAATACAACAAAATTAGGTAAAAATAAAACTTAAATGGTTAAACATTTACAAAGATAGTTTAAGTTAAGTAGATAAAAAGTTCAATATACTTTTACCATTTTTTCAATCGAGTCCATCAACATTCTTATTGAAAAAAAAATATTTGGCAATACAACATGTCAAGCTAGTAGCATTTGCATACTCGAATACATAAAATGTATAATTTTAATCACTAGATTTTTTGAAAGACTTAATTGCTAAAAATTGTGAAAATAGACAAAATAAAGAAAGGCGCCGTCTTATTCGAAATTAAAGTACTTGTTTTCCATAAAACAAAAAATGTATACTCATTTTCAATTAAAAAAAACTTAATTTCAATGAAACAAAAAGTATTAAGAGTTTAAACTAGAATTTTTTCAAGTAAAAGAAGGTTTCGTATGCATTTATCCTAAATCTTTTTGAAATTCCACTTTTAGGACAATAAATTTGAGTATTTTAAATGGAAAAACAATGTAACAACAAATTTAATTTTTTGGACACGTATGAGGCATGTAAAGTGATTAAGTTATATAAATTGCATAGGGTAAATTGCATAAAATTCGCTAACTTTTCCAGATTTTTCAATTTTGACAATATGCTTTATTTTTGCTATTAAGTCATTATGTTTTCTGAAAAATTGCAAATTTGACTATATGACCTGGTAACCTGTTGTCATCCTGTCATATGGTCATTTTTGCAACTTTTTGGAAAACATAATGATTTAATTGGAATTTTCTGAAAACATAATGACTTAATGCAAAAACTAAAAATACAGTGTCAAAATCGAAAAAATTGAAAAAGTTAGTGACTTTTATGCAATTTACCCAAAAAATTTCTCTAAAATGCAAAGGATTCTAATAAGTCAAACATGGCAAAATTTCTTCAAAGTATACTCAAATTCATTAGAACTTCTAACTTATTGTACTAAAAATTAGCTTATTAGTGTAATAAGACTGTTTATATTCATATTTAAAACATATATTACTTATAAAATAAAATATAAATGGACAAAAAACATTTGAGATGCGAATATTTCTCCAATTTTACCGGAACCCTATTATCTCTTCCATCCCGCTTCATCTTGTCTCTGATGACAAAATCAAATAGCGTTGTTGCAAATTTCCAAATTCTCCAACAGCATTAATGTTCATTTGAGATTTTTACAACCAGAAAAATAAATACGAATACAACGTAATAAAAGTTGTTGATAGACTCATTCTAGTTATATGTATTGTTGTAGAAATCAACTAAAAGTATTTTCTTGTTTTGCTAAAAACATAAGGGCAACTCACACTTCTCGGCTAGAGTATAAAAAGAAACATATTTTATGGAATACCGAACACGCCAAACACCGGAAAGTATAAAAAATATCCATCTTAAAAAGCTTGTATAGTTGTATTCTAGGATATTTGTATATGTTTTTTGAAAATGATTATTAAATAATATTTAATAATTAGACTTTGATAATAAGCGTAACAGAATTGATAGTAAAAAATAGTATGTTTATTTGCTTCTGCGATTCGAAGTTGCAATATTATTAATTTTCCGGTGTTTAAGAAATTTTAATTATAAAAAATTAACAAATAAATTAAGAAAAAACATTCTTCTATATTATGGAACTCTTTGTATTGAAAATAAGAAGTATTACCTTATCTCATAGGTAACACTTTTTTCAAGTTTTATGGTTAACAATATTTTTAAAAGATTGTTATCTATGTCTAAAAAAACCATAAAAATGGTTTATTTGTGATTATTTGAGAATTAGGCATTTTAATATGAACTTGTGTCGAGTTCTATACACATGCAATAACAATACTTAGATTAAACGGAGTGGTGTCTCTGAAATATGAGATGGATGATTGAGCCAAATCATAGGTGGTCGAACCAAATTGTAGATAACATAACTCATATGAGATTTCGATAGTTATTTTGATCATTTCTTAATTTATGACACAAAAAGTTCTTAAAATACTTAAAATACTAACATATTGCATTTTCCTTTTGGGAGCGAAAGAAGAAAACATGTCATTAGTTTATCTGGAGTCCCTTTTACTTTTAAATGTTATTTAGATTCTATATCAAAGGTCTTACAAAACACTTAATACACATGCCTAAAATACAATTAAAATAAGCTCAACCAAAGCGTACAAATATTTATATTAGCCCAGTCTCAGATTAGCAAGCTTGCTCGGCCCAGTACTCCTTTATATATCAAATCGATATACCTCTAAAAACTCAGATATGATTATAAGCATCGATATCATATACGTCAAATATCTTTCTAAATGATTATATGAAGAATTTCTAAATGATTATATGAAGAATAAGGTTAAAGCCCACGATGGAGGCTATGATTGGGCCAGAGGGGAAGGGTCAAAACTCAAAACTCAAGCGCCGTGCCATCAACTCGACCGGGCCGGGCCGAGTAGCTTTTATGCACATGCCGCGCGCCAGCAACAACGGATAAGAGTTTTTCTCCATCACCATCGTCTTCACCAGTCTCTCTTTCTCATACACACAGACTGCTATCAAAATGCTAGCAAGCAGTAGCTTCCATGGTCGACCTTATTCTCGCTTCACACATTCAGCAAGCAGTAGAGACAACAAACCCCCCATCTCGTACTTCCCCGTTACAAAACCCCACTATGTTCCTTCTGTCTCTGCTTTTCTTTTATCGAGAAGGATAACATCAAATCGGTTCAAAATACGAGCTCTAAAACGTGAGCCTGATGGTGCTTCACTTGCAGAAAAAGAAGCAACACCGTTTTTCCCTCACCGCCATTCGGTTAAAATTCCCGTCGGAGATAGACACGTAAGTCAGCCATTTCAGTTCTGGTTTGAAGTTACTTCTGAATTGGGCAGGGTTTTGAATTCTCGCGAAATGAATTTTGCTTATTGGATTGCTAGGTTCCGACGTTAGATGCTATCATATTAGAAAAGTGAAATTACACTCCGGTGTCTGGTGGTGTAGCATTGTGTTTTGCTCTCTACTTTTTGCCGACTCCAGCATTTCTTTTCTTTTATGTGGCAAACCACTCACACGACCTTGTGTCTTACGAGATTTGAACACACAAGACCCCGATTCCGTAGGGTTTTGTAATTTGTATATTTTTGCAAGTTTGTTTGTATTGTAAGAGACCGACTTTAATGGTCTCTAATCAATCTTCCATTAAAAAAGACTACGATTTTCTGTTTCAAATTCCCATGGACTTCCAATCTTTCCGTCATCAAACAAAGCCAACACTTATAGATATAACTATCTGCATTTCAATGCAGTAATATAGTTAACAGCTGTTTTAATAGTTGTCAAAGTTGAGGGGGATGGTGCCATGATGGAAGGGTATAAATGTATTTGATTTTAGCACATATATCTCTAGCCATTTTGAACTACCTTAGTAAGTGCTAGCAATGGTTTCAGTTTCTTGGTTAAAGTTAGATGAATTTATCCTAGTTTAATGTTGTATAAACTATAAACATGGTGAAACAACGGTTGTAAAGCTTACTAGCATCTGTTACCCTTATTGCTCTCATATGTGTTTCTACTTTTGCAGATAACAGTTGAGACTGGCCAAATAGGAAGACAAGCTAGTGGATCTGTTATTGTAAGAGATGGAGAAACTGTAAGTTTCAGGGAAATTTATGCTCTCTATTATAACAATCTCTCTAAAAATCCCTATTATTTAATTTATGCAGATTCTCTATACATCTGTTTGTTTGTCTGATACTCCAAGTGAGCCTTCTGACTTTTTCCCTATGTCTGTAAATTATCAAGAGCGTTTTTCAGCAGCTGGTAGAACTAGGCAAGTATATATCATGCTTGTTTGCTTTTTCAATGTGACAAAATTTACTACCAATACATAAAAGTACCATTAAATACGTTGCATACAATTATCTTGATCTTTACTTTTTTTTTTTTTTTTTTTTTTTTTTCAGTGGAGGATTTTTCAAGCGGGAAGGACGGACAAAGGACCATGAGGTATTATTGCTTTGTCCTTAAATCCCTCATTAGAAATTTAGAATCACTATGTTCTTTTTTTACTTGTTTTCAATTTGTTCATTTACATTTTTAATTATTCATATATTACTGTGATTCAGGTACTTATATGTAGACTAATCGATAGGCCATTAAGGCCAACCATGCTCAAGGGCTTCTACCATGAAACTCAAATACTATCATGGGTATGTACTTTCAAAAAATTGAATTTTCAGTTTTTTCTTTGTTCTCGTTAAGAATACTTGATGAATAATTTGTAGGTTTTGAGCTATGACGGTTTACACCCCCCAGATTCATTAGCTGTGACAGCAGCTGGAATTGCAGTGTAAGATCCATCAACAAATTAACATTCTTACCCTTAGATCGCATTGTTAGTTGTTATGATTTCAGCTACCTAATTACAGTTAATTTGACATTACATACAAACAGAGCTTTGTCAGAAGTCCCGAATACAACCACCATATCAGGAGTTCGAATTGGTTTAATTGGTGATAAGTTTGTTGTGAATCCAACAACCACAGAGATGGAAACTTCAAAACTTGACTTATTGTTAGCAGGTTCAGAAAGTGGGATATTGATGATAGAGGTTGTTGTAACTGCTTATCGTTTAAACAGATAGTCAGTTTGGTAGTTACTTATTCTGATACAAGTATTTTTATTTATTTTAGGGTTACTGTGACTTTCTTCCTGAAGAGAAGTTGCTTCAAGCAATAGAAATCGGTCATGATGCTGTACGGGCCATATGCAAAGAGGTGGACAATTTGGTAAAAATGTGTGGGAAACCCAAAATGCTTGACTCTATTAAGTTACCTCCACCTGAGTTGTATAAGCATGTCGAAGTACGTGTCCTTTTTCGTCTTTTTGATTAAACTTTTTTTTATTTATTTTGTATAATATGGGGATACTTAATGCTTCAGGAAATTATTGGTGAGGAGTTGGTTAAAGTGTTGCAACTCAAAAGCAAAATACCAAGAAGAAAAGCTCTCTCACTGTTAGAGGACAAAGTTCTGAGTATACTTACTGAAGAGGGGTATATTAGTAAAAGTGATTCTGTTGGTGCTGAAATAACTCCAGACATGTTGGAAGATGAAGATGAAGAGGAGGAATTCGTTGTTGATGGTGAATTTGATGAAGGCGATGTTCACATAAAACCAGTTTCCAAAAAACCGGTTCCCATGGTATCATTTCATTAATACCATTTTTACCCTTTATTTTTCCTTATCACCCACATGACCATTATTCCTCTTTTTTTAATATAGTTTTACGCGGAGGTAGATGTGAAATTGGTGTTCAAAAGCGTAACATCCAAATACCTCCGAAAACGAATAGTGGAGGTATGCAATTCCCACATTGACCATCTTTTTATATTATTAGCAATTGACCATTTTTCATAATTTTTTTTTTATTTTATAAAAGGGAGGAAAAAGAAGTGATGGAAGAACTTCAGAGGAGATACGTATTATTGACTCAGAATGTGGATTACTTCCTAGAGCACATGGAAGTGCTCTTTTCACACGTGGCGAAACACAGGTTTTTTCTCAAAACAGTAAAAACATAATATTTATCCTTTGTTGTTAATTTATTTATTAATTGATCTCTATTCTGTTTCAGTCATTGGCAGTGGTTACCCTTGGGGATAGACAGATGGCACAAAGAATAGACAACCTTGCAGGTGTTGAAGATGTAAAAAGATTCTATCTTCAGGTTTGACTTTTTTTAGCTCTTACCTAAACCATATTTTGCAATTTCTACATTATTTTAATTATAAATCTCCAAATTGTTAAATTTGCAGTATTCATTCCCACCATCTTGTGTTGGGGAAGTCGGGCGAATCGGTGCACCAAGTAGAAGAGAAATCGGTCACGGTACCCTTGCAGAAAGAGCCCTTGAACCTATTTTGCCTTCTGAAAATGATTTCCCGTATACAATACGTGTCGAGAGTACCATAACAGAAAGTAACGGATCATCAAGGTACAACATACATAACAAATAACAAATAACAAATAACAAAAAAATCTCAATACAGACATATTATCAAAACATTTATTTGTTTTCTATAATGGTATAACAGTATGGCATCAGTTTGTGGGGGATGCCTTGCATTACAAGATGCTGGAGTGCCATTAAAGAGTCCTATTGCAGGTATAGCAATGGGACTGGTTTTGGACACAGAGGAGTTTGGGGGGGATGGGACCCCGCTTATTTTATCTGACATCACCGGCTCTGAAGATGCTTCTGGAGATATGGACTTTAAGGTAATTTTTTTTTTTAATAATAAAATTAAGGATAGAGTTCATGTAATTTTACTGATTGCAGGTTGCTGGAAACGATGATGGAGTAACTGCTTTTCAAATGGATATAAAGGTAGGAGGGATCACTCTGTCCACAATGAAGCAGGCTTTAATGCAAGCAAAGGAAGGGCGAAAACGTATTCTTGGTAAATTTCAAAAAAAAAAAATATATCATCATTATTGAATAATGACATATTTGTGTTGTCGGTTTTCATGATTGTTTTTTTATTCAGCTGAGATGTTGAAGTGCTCACCTCCTCCTTCAAAGAAGCTTTCCAAGCATGCTCCACTTATTCTTGTAATGAAGGTTAAACCTGAGAAGGTTAACCTTATTATTGGTTCCGGGGGTAAAAAGGTCAAGAGTATTATTGAAGAGACTGGTGTGGACTCTATAGACACACAAGATAATGGAATAGTAAGCTAAGCATGACTCTTTTTTTCTTTCTTTTTTTGTTTGGTGCTTTTGTTGATGCATTTATGTAGTCTCACATGTCTGAATGACTATTTTAGGTTAAAATAACTGCAAGAGATATGGCGAGTTTAGAAAGGTCTAAAGCTATTATTAGTAACTTGACAATGGTTCCAGTTGTTGGGGATGTATATAGGTAGGTATCTTTCTTTCTATGTGAACGTAATACTTGTATCAAAATCAATAGTCGTTAATATTTTAGACTAGATTTTTTTAATCTTGGTTTATATAGGATTATTTGATTATGTGTTGGTTTGTTATCAGGAATTGTAAAATCACATCTATTGTCCCTTATGGAGCTTTCGTTGAAATAGTACCAGGCCGCGAGGTATAAATGAAAATTTGTCAAATTACATAATTAATTATGAATTTTTCCAGAAAATTGAAATGAATTTCGACTCCATTTCAGGGACTTTGCCATATTAGTGAGTTGAGTCCAGATTGGCTGTCAAAACCAGAAGATGTAAGAGGGTTACATCACTTCTGTTATAACATTGTTATTAATTTATTATAATCAATTCATGAGATGTGTTAGTGTTATTTATATTTTTAACTTGTTTTCAGGCTTTTAAGGTTGGAGACATTGTTGATGTGAAGCTCATTGAGGTTTGAAATTTCTTTCCTTGTATGCATGTGAAGAGCATATGATACGTTATTTGGAACATTATTCAGAAGTGTCTTAATTGTAATTTACAGATAAATGAAAAAGGACAACTTCGTCTAAGCCGAAAAGCACTGCTTCCACCTCCAGAACAGAGTGCAGATGGTGTGACAAAGGAGAGTGGGACCCAACAGAAATATACAGACAGAAGCAAAGGTAGACCAACAGAAGAACGCAAAGATAAATCCCCTGAAGGAGTGTTTATCAAAAGATATGTTGGGTCCCGCAAAAACGAGCAAAAAACAAGTGGCACTAAACCTGATACCCCCCCTGCATCTGATGACACACTGATTAATGGAGAGGCTCAAGTTGGATAAAAGTAAAATAGAGTAGAACACTTTGGGTAAAAGAGTAAATTTGACATGGAAGCGACGGTGGATGATGACATGCGCTAAATGGGTAGAGGTATGAAATACTTTTCAAATATAATTCTTACAAAAATAAAAAGATTGAGTGATTGATTATTGATGTTGGCAGGAGTTGTAACTTAGGAGTCATCACAACATGGAAGCAGGCACAAAGATTTGTATAAGCGTGCTGAACATTGGGGCTGCAATACTTAACTTAAAAAACATTTTTCTTGATGCGGTAACAAGAATACCCACAGTTTCTTGATTTCTTCTCATTCTACAAAGTAATCTATTTGTTATTCTTGTGTGGGTTGACACCAGAAACTGTACTTGTAAATTAGCTGATGCTGCTGCATTTTTGTCTCGGAAACAATAGCGACTTAAGGTTGTTTGCTGTTATATTTGCACTTAATCAAGTTGTTGCATGAGTGTTGCAAATTCCACCAACTCTCTTTTCTCTCCTTTCTGGTTTTAATTGAAGACTTGTTTTGTGTTTTCACGATTTAAATGTGATATCTCAGTTTCAGATGATGTGTTTTAATACAATGATGTCTCCATTTTAAGAAGAAAGTTATTGTGTTTTGAGAACCAAAACAAGATCCCACACTACGAAATGAAAAGAATGTGAACTGGAGAGTTGATGTAGATTTTTTGATTGGGCTATTTCAAACATGTTTCAAGAATATAAAAGGTGATTGGTGAACATATTATGCAGCACGTTATGTTTGACATAGAATCATTTTCAAAATTCAACATGGGTGAAGTAGATAAAGATTCAAAAGCCACAACTTTTAAAACTGATTTCCCTGTACAATGCTAAAAATTGTATTCCATCTTAATTGTCAAATAACGTCATTTATCTAAATTTAGAAATGAAGAGATGAGTTGTAGACATAGAATGGACGTGATATTCGACCATGTGAGTGTGGCTCCAAGTATTTGATCGATGTAGCTATTGAGTAGAAAAATCCGGATTTTAAGAAACATTCATTTATCTTGCCGGAGCGTAGAGGTAGCACTATGATTTGGGTAAAATGACATTTGGAAATTGATTGGACCAAATCTGATACCAGGAGTTTGGTAAATTGGCAATTGGAAATTAGTGTATCCAGGCATACGAGGTGTCTTGTCTTGAGTAGCATCATTAGGGATATAGGATGCTTGTAGCACATGGACTGAGGTTTTGATGAAAACATTTCTCATTATGAAATGGGTCAACTGGATTTGATTGTGCGTTTTATAACTAAAATTCCCAACTAGCTATAGAATTGAATTCACTATAAACCGAGGCTATAATCAAGAATGAAATTTTATTGACAACAATGTCATCATTTGAATGACAATTTTGTGTGGAAGAGACAAACATCATCATTTGAGATGAAAATTCAATGGCTTCTTATTATGAATATATTTAGTATTTGGATATTCACAAAAATAATCATTTCTCCAAATCTTAATCTAGATCATCTTTTAGGGAAATAACTAAAGGATTGTGTTATATGTACCCCACAACATACACATTCATGGGAGTACACATAGTAATTTTATGTGTGTAATTTGTTTTTTAGGGGGTGCGGATAGAATCACCCATAACTAAAATGATAACTACTTTCGGAACTTTGTAATCGATAAATACATTAGGCCATCCACAATGCCACTTTCAAGTGGCTTGGAAACCCAATTTGAAAGCCATATATGATTTTCAATTTTTTAAGAGCTAGAAAGTGAATTTGCAATGCCATCTAAGTATGATGATCCACTTTCACGAAAACTAAATGGCGTTTCACATTACGTTTTGTTTTTTCTTTTTTTCTTTGATAAACTAAACTATAAAATACAAACAATTATATTTATGTTAGTTCATTATTGAGTATTATTATATTTTTTTAGTATTTAAGATATATGTTAAAAGATATAAAGTATTGGTGGATCCTTTTACGTTAAAACTAGGTTGTTGGAAAGATAAACGATGTTGACGTTGTCGCAATAGGCAATCGTTGCCTTTCTAAGAGGAGAATGAAGCTTACAAAGAAGATTTGTAATCCAACACATTTTAACAATGACATTTGCATTTCGTGATATTCGGCCTTGACAATGGATCTAGAGACAGTCGACTATCTTTTCGAGGACCATGAGAGAAGATTGTCACCAAGGAAAACATAGTAACCATTGATGGAACGTCATATAGCAAGGCATCACCCCCTCTCACACAAAGCGATATTAGAGTAGGCAATGAGGCCGGTGTTCGTAAATCATGAAGTTGGAGGCCGAAATGTAATGTCTCGTAAACATAAGGGAGAATATGTTTCATGACATTCAAATGAGGTTCTCGCAGGTCTTGCATGAATAAGCATTATTGTTGTACTACATAAGGAAGATCAGACCTCGTGAAAGTCAAGTATTAAAGAGCTTTGACTAGGCTTCGATAAAGAATTAGGTCGGAGATCGGCGAACCAAATGATCAAGTTTTGTGTATCAGCAGGTGTATAACATGGTTTATAGTTTGACTTTTTAGCTTGTTCAAGGATGTCAAACGCATACTTAAACCTAGAAAAGAAGATCCCCTCTTTGGTGTGTGTTGTTAAAACACCAAGAAAATATGATAAGTTTCCCAAGTCTGTCACATGCGGAAGCTATCAAGGAGATGATATGATTTAGCGATGTAGTAGAGGAAGCAGCCTGAAGGATATCATCTACATACAATAGAATATAGGCAAGTGACTGTCCTTGTTGAAATATGAAAAACAGAGGAGTCAGTCTTGTTGTGAACAAATGGAGGCGTGTAATGTAGCTAGCAAACCATTGGAACCAAGCACACTATGCTTGTTTGAGGCCGTAAAGAGAGTTTTTCAAGTGGAAAACATAACCACGATGTGCTTTTTCATAGAAACCCGATGGTTGATCCATGTAAACAATTGCATTGATGTGGCCATGAAAGAAAGTGTTTTTTGATGTCCAACCGACAAATATGCCAAATTCGTGAAACTGCAAGACTAAGTATGGTATGTATAGTAGCCGATTTTATAACAGGCTAAACGTATCATCACATTCTATTCCGGGTCGTTGACTTTTACCATTTGCAACCAAACGGAATTTATAGAGATCCAGAATACCATTTATTATCAACGTTTTCCTGAAAAGCTACATAGAACGAACAATATTGACCTTAGAAGGCTTAGGCACAAGTTTCCACATACTTATAGAAATAAGA
This sequence comes from Cichorium intybus, assembly GCA_023525715.1. Taxonomy (NCBI): domain Eukaryota; kingdom Viridiplantae; phylum Streptophyta; class Magnoliopsida; order Asterales; family Asteraceae; genus Cichorium; species Cichorium intybus. Next base: position 20,142,408 of record CM042014.1, read on the forward strand.
GCATTAAATTCATATTGTATGACGATGGACTAGTTTGGGTTTTTTAAGGGCACAAATGTGGGATAGAGGCATGGGAGATTCGATAGTAGTTTGAAGATTTAGACGTTGAATAGGTTTAAAGATACCACTTTTATCACATGTTACCATGGGATGAGATGGAGGTGGAGTTAACGGATTGTTTACCAAGATAATGTATGTTTGAGCTAGTGAAGCGGGGATTAATTTTGTGGTAGATTCTGAGTAGGTTCAGTTTGGACCGAAGGAATGGTAGGACCAAGAGGGTTGGGGTTAGTTTCAGTAATATGAGGGACGATAATTGTGTTTTTGGTTTAAAGAAGTAGGTTGGGTGGGTTTTGGTTATATATGGAGGGAAGGCCGAGGTTGAGAAATGCTCGAGAGGGGAAGGGTTAACCAGTTGTTCAATACATGTGTAAGTAGGGGTTACTGTGAGTGGAATGGATTGGAAGGAAAGTTTGTAAGGGGTGGGTATGCATGGGTAACATAAGCACCCAAATATACAAAGATGTGAAAAAGATGGTTGTTTATTGTAAAGTTTGATTAATGTGATTTAATTTTGGATGGAGGTTGATGGTGTAAGATTAAGAAGATGGCAAGCCATGTGTATTTCCACCTAATATGTTGGAGGTAAGTTTACATGGAAAAGTAAGGTTTGAATGACATTGTTTATGGCTCGGTCATATATATATATATATATATATATATATATATATATATATATATATATATATATATATATATATATATATATATATATATATATATATATATATATATATATATATATATATATATATATATATATATATATATATATATATATATATATATATATCATACTATAAACCATATATAAATTACAACTCATTTATGCACAATTGTCTTAATTTTTAAGATAGTACCAGCTCCAAATGCACAATTTGCGTTCAGGAATCACAGCACACGGTATTGCATGTTACGAATGTACAAATAATAATAAACAAATCCTTATCTTTTTGCTTTTTGCTACCATGTGCAAATAATAACAACAAATCCTATGTGGAATCTTAAAGTTGTACAAATAATAATAAACAAATCTAGCTGATAGATGTGTATTCTCACTCAGCCTTAATCGACACCTTTGGATCTTTTAAAAGAATCTAAACCATTCATTTAAAACTGATCCAGCTGACCAAAAATCAGCCAATCAAATTGCATGATTGAAAGTATAAAAGGTATCCACACCCAACATTCTTCTTCATTTAAATTTCTCCTCCATGTTGCATTCTCTGGTATACCAAGAGCCACCGGTCTTCTCTTGTATGAATTGAGTCTAAACACCTGTAATATTCAAAAAGCACACAATTTTATCATGTATTTTGATTTTGATATCTTGATCTCTTTTACAATATAGTTTTGAAAAAACACTACTGCCTTTTTGCCACACGCTTGTTCAGCTTTATACCCAGATTTGAACATGTAACAAATTTACATTCACTTTATCTGTTTTCCATCTTTTTAGCTTAAGCATACTCTTTTTTTTTTTTTTTTTTCGTTTTTCATATTTGTTAAAGTTATTTTTCCCTTTTTTCAGGTTTTTTTTTATGTTACTGATGTGTTAAGCGTAAACAGCAAGAATGTAGAAGGTAGCGTAGCTGAATATTTTTAACCCAGTATACGGCATAAACAGCAATAATTTCATTTTATATTTTGATTTTGTTATCTTGATCTCTTTTGTTATGTAGATTTAAAAAAACACTACTACTATCAAAAAGTAATGTTTTATGCACCGTTTCTCTTACATGTTTGTTCAGCTTGTATACTCATATTTGAACATGTAAGATATCTTCATTCACTTTATTTGATTTCCTTTATTTTGGCTTTTGCATTCTCATGTTTTTATTTGTACTTTTCATTTTTATTACCGTTTTCTCATTTTTTCAGGATTTTTTGATGTTACTGATGTGTTCTTCATAAAACAGGAAGAAGGTAGAAAAGGTAGCGTAGCTGAATATTTTTAACCCAGTAAATTTGTATTTAAAATCTCATTTTTTTCATCATATATGAAGTTTTCATAGAAAAAGTGAAACAATTAGCCCTAATTACTTTGTAGTTTTGGAAAAAGAAACAAATTCATTTTTTATAATAAAAAAAAAGCTTCAACTGATTTGGGTTATTTAAACCTGCAACAATTAGCTTTCATAAGCAAACAAAGTAGCAATTACCTTATGTCGTCATGGTTGTGGATCTGCCACAATGTACTTAAAGATGACAAGTTGACTAACATATCTGATTGGTGCTGCAACGGAGCATATTGGTGATTACTACATATCAATTTTAATTAGCAAACAAAGTCAACAAACAAATATGGAGGTAAAACAACTAAATATGAAAAATATTGACAAAATCTGGAGATTTGAAAAATGTAAAGCAAAAAAAAATACTACTAAAGATTTATAAGAAGTAAAGGTAGCAGAGTTGGATACCTATGTCCTTATGAGTTATGGTCTGCTTCAAGTTAAAAAAATTCTTCCACCTTTTTGTATTTGCACACTTCCTGTACAACATATAACATCAAAAAGATAAATAAAATTGAATATTAACATTTATCCCTAACATTTATCTCTAAAAAAATTAAAGAAGGGATACAAATTGGTATTTTCCCATAAATGAGAAACATCGTTATTTATTTCAATATACAAACAAAAAAACTTGAAAATTATATCTTAAAAACAATCGAGATATCGAAGGAGGCTACCACTTAAAGAGATTGGAACCACTGTTAAATCTTAAAATTTTGAAATTCTATCAAAAACCATAACTTTTAACGAAAAACAAAAACATTTGAAAATCAGAAATTGTAATCAATAAACAAAAACATATCGTAGTGTCGTAGTGTAATCAGAGAAGAAAACGAAAATATTGCTTTCAACTTTTCATAACTATAGATAGTGGATGAGTGGATACGGATTACAGCAAAAAGAATGTCATTATCTTTTTTAAATATTTCATTTAACACCATTGAAAATAAACTCACATCCAAAATCTGAGAACTTGAATCAGTGGGTGTGTCGAAACCTTGAATCAGACGGATCTGGTTAAAGCAGTGGGTGTGTCGAAACCTTGAAACGGATCTCACGGTGTCGACAGCTTCAATCGGAGGAGACACGAATAATGATACCCGGAGGAGTACCGGAGAAGGAGTCGAACCGGAGAAGGAGATTTCTGGGATCAAATCGAACCGGAGAAGGAGATGGTCGGGAATAAATCGAACCGGAGAAGGAGATCGTCGGAAAAAACTCATCAGCGGGATCGAAGGAGACAGGAGACGCAGATAAGGGAGATCCGCTGGTCAAGATTATCGGAGTCACCTGTAAGGGATAGCCGGTCGGTGAAGCAGATCGAAGGCGTGTCAGATCTCAACCGTCCAAATCCGCCTGATCGAAGGCTGTGAACGGCTAGGAAGGAGATCGGAGGCGTGAACGGCTAGGAAGCAGATCGAAGGCTTGAACGCTGGTGGAGACGTATAGGAAGAGGAGGCGGCGGTTGGACCGGAAGGGAGTAGCCGGCTATGGGGCTGGAAGGGAGTTGACGATCTGATTGGGCTGGAAGGGAGTAGCGGACGGTGAGGCAGGTAGTCGGCGGTGAGGCGTGTACGGCTAGGAAGGAGACCGGTGGTCGATTCCAATCTTCCTGTCCGAATTCAAAGAGAGACACAGCGGAGGCGGAGAGGATAGCAGCGTTAGGAAGCTGTCAAATGTTGTTTTAGGGCTAGGGTTAATCTAAAAGTGTATAAATATATGTCAAATTACATATATGCCCCTCCAATCTGTATCGTTGAATTTGGTTTTCCCCAAGTTGTAGCTTTTATCAATGCTTTTCCTTATGTTTGTCATCTCTGTGTATGTCATTGAATTTTCGTTTTCTTGTGTTTATCGCATGCGTTTGGAAAAGTGATTTTCAAAGTTGTCATGATTAGTGGAGTATAAATTCACTTTATTTATTACAATCATTAGTTTTTTATATAAAGTTTTAACATCTAATCTACAAATTATTTAAAATATCATTCTATTATAACACGATCCTTATGTTTTCACATTATATGTTTAAATCAAATGTCATCATGCATGATATTAGTTAAAATTTCAAAAACTTTTTAGCTGATGCAATTTAATAATTATGTGGAGATGGAAACATCGATGGGTCTATATGGTTTTCCCCAAGTTGTACTTTATTTTTGCATTCCTACATAACAGCAACCAAGTTTCACATTTCTTTTTCAGGCCTTTAGGAACACTAATCTACTTTCAGTATTCATTTTTTATGTTTATTAATCACTGAGGTTTGTGGTTTCTGTCAGAAGAGGGTTACAGTAACCTTCTTTCATTTTTTTATGTTTTTTTTGTTGTCTCCGACTGGCACTAATAGCAACCAACTTAAATTTTCTTATTTTTTCTTTTCCAGATCTACAAGAATAACACCCTGCAGTCATAGCAAATTACTGTCATTTTTTTTTTTGAATTTTTCAGACAAAAGTTATGTTTTTCTAACTTAGAGAATTGCCCATTGCTATCTTAATTTTTGGCAGGAATAACAGGTGAACTTTGGGAAGCTGATTTGAACTTACGTGGTGTGTATGTAGTGTAGATTCAGGTTGGAGTTCTGCCCAACAAAACTTTCGGGCAGTGTGATTGTATCTTGAGGGATCCGTTGAGTGTGTGTTTATTTATTTATTTATGTTATTTAGTCGGGTTAAATTGATCGAAATTTTAACTTCCTGAGCATCATTGTTGGGCATTTCAGTAATTATTCAAATTTCCACAAATCAAAATTTTCCAATAAATTGTCAGACACTGTGTATCGATATTTGGTAATCCAATGGAATTGGGAATTAGCCATCACTAGAATAAAGACAATAAACTTCCATCAGAAAGTTACTATTTGTTCCTTGAGTTTAGTTTTTTTTTTTTTTTTTTTTTGCAATTTTGGTCCAATTTCGGTTATTTAACTTGAACCAAGGACCAAAACCATTAGAAAAACCTCAAAAAAGGTCCAAATTTTTGCATTTTTGGTCCAATTTCGGTTATTTAACTTGAACCAAGGATACCATTACAAAAACCTAAAAAAATGTCCAAATTTTAGAAACTCACCTATACGCAAGCCGATTTGTTAACATTTCTCATACAAAATTTATACGCAAGCCGATTTGTTAACATTTCTCATACAAAATTTATCTGTTTCAATCAACATTTTGATTTTTTTATTGATTTTGATGCTATAAATTCAAGAAAGTAAGAATATATAATACTCTTTAAGGTAGAAAAAAGACCAAAAAGTATGGGTCTGGTGAATTTATGGTAAAAATATGCCCCCTAACATGGTTACTAGAGGCCATTTTTGTAAATGTGATGAAGGTTTTTCCAAGTTAGTAGCCCTATTTTTGGCCATTTCATTTATTGATTTAATCTTCTTTCTGTTTTGTTTTTTGGTATCTTAGTGCATGCATTTCAGAAACATTGGATGACAAGTGAATGCATTCATAAATTCCATAACGAGTTTTCTATTATTGAATTTTTCTTTTCATTGCGGTGTCCACCGCATTTTGTAATCTTTGAAATTTGACAAGTTTCCAAACTGACTCAGCAGATTCTCTCTTTTAGTAAACTTGCTGGAATCAAAATATAGTCAGACCCGAGACCTAAGAACACGATTTACCATAGTTTTTCTAGGAATTATGTCATTCTCCAGACTTTGGATTCTAATTTTGGTACTATTGTCAATAACATTGTACTTTGAAGTACAATGCTATAGTGCAAGAAATAGTGATTGTGTGTATGGTTGTGCAAGTGAGAGAGAGAGAGAGAGAGGATATACTGCGAAATTAATAGCTTGGGTGCTGCAAGGGTCAAAGAACTTTCATACTCCATTCCCCCCCCCCCCCCCCCCCCGGGCAAATCTGAAACCCAAAACCTAACTCGTAGTTGCTGAAACAAAACAATATGCTGCCGCCGCATTGCGCGGGTACGCAGCTAGTATATATATATATATATATATATATATATATATATATATATATATATATATATATATATATGTATATATATATATATATATATATATATATATATATATATATATATATATATATATATATATATATATTGTTGATGATTTTCTATTACCAATGTTATTTAAGTGTAATGGATTAATTTGTTGACCAAATACAATCTTGACAAATATTAAACAAGTAAGGAAGATGCGGAGTGCACACTTATGTGAGTTTGACGTGAGGCGTGTTAAATACAAGACATATTGTTCTAACATATACAAACTAAATGTCTAATGCACTAATATTATACTATGCCGGAGTGCACACTTGTATTTATACCTATGTCAGATTTCGGTTTTTGGTCATATTGCGGAGTGCACACTTGTATTTATATCTATGTCAGGTTTTGGTCATTTTCTGGTACACGAATTTCTAACATATATATATATATATATATATATATATATATATATATATATATATATATATATATATATATATATATATATATATATATATATATATATATATACGGAGAGAGAGAGAGAGAAAAGGAGGGAGGGGGAGTAGAGTTGATCAGCAGACAACCAGGAGGCTGCTGACATTTAAGGTTAGGTAGAGAAGAAGGAAGAGAGAAAAAAATGGTGTTCTGCTACTATGTAATTTTGGTAGATTTTCATCCGTAACATCTCATTAAATATAGGTATAAATACATGTACGATGCACTAAGCTACTCTAGACGGACTAAATACAAGACATATATTGTTCTAACATATACAAACTAAATGTCCAATGCACTAACATTATATGTCTCATATTAGACGTGAGGCGTGTTAACGAGGACATCCAGAGTTAACGTTCACCCTTAATACTTGTTAGCGATTAGCGGTGATGAATTCAAGTTCACCAAAATAACTGGGAACCAAAAGTCAGAAGTCATTGGTGAACAAGTTATCTTTAGATTTATGTTGAGAAGAAATTTAATTAAAACACTAATAGAAGGAGATTTAAAGTGACCATATATGATGGGCCCATTTCCATCGGGCCCGTTAAAATGGCTCCAAGAACAACCCAGTTCTCGCTTGCTCAGATCCTTTCCCGCCAGTTCTTCACTATTATACACACAACACAAGCGCACACCTTCCCCCTCACCTTCAAAGATGCTTTGGGTGGACAAATACAGACCAAAGTCCCTAGACAAGGTTCTTGTACACGAAGATGTCGCTCAAAATCTTAAGAAATTGGTACTTTCTATTACTTCCTCTATAACTTTCTGAAATTTCAATACTTACCCCCAAAACTAGGGTTTCTCATTTAGAATGTTCTAATTCGCATCATATATGTATCAGGTCACCGAGCAAGATTGCCCACATTTACTGTTCTATGGCCCACCGGGATCCGGCAAGAAAACCCTAATCATGGCCCTTCTCAGGCAGATGTTTGGGGCTGGTGCCGAAAAGGTCTTTCCAAAATTCTATCTCTTTCGCTCTTTTGTTTATTTTTATGTCGCTTTAATCGGATTATGAAAAGGTTCGTTATTACTGAATTTGATTAATTTACAGGTGAAAGTGGAGAACAAAAACTGGAAAGTTGATGTACGTGCCCGCATTGTTGAATCATATCTTGTACCTGATTATGCAAGTAGTTATCACGCAGTATATAACAAGATTGGAACATGGTACTTTTGCAGGCTGGAAGTAGAACTATCGATTTGGAACTCACGACTCTATCAAGCACCCACCATGTGGAGCTGAACCCCAGTGATGCTGGATTCCAGGATCGTTACATTGTTCAAGAAATCATCAAAGAAATGGCAAAGAACAGGCCAATTGACACTAAAGGAAAGAAGGGTTTCAAAGGTTTGCAAACAAGTGTTGTTATATATATATATATATATACGAGACATCTGTCTCACCAATTTGCTCATGGTGTTTCATGTATGCTATATCAGTATTAGTACTCAATGAGGTTGATAAACTTTCAAGAGAAGCACAACACTCTCTAAGAAGAACAATGGAGAAGTACAGTGCCTCCTGTCGTTTGATCCTGTGCTGTGACAGCTCATCAAAGGTTACTGAAGCTGTTCGTTCTCGTTGTCTTAATGTGCGAGTAAGTGCACCAAAAGAAGACCAGGTCAGTATTTTCAGCTTCCTTAATTAGGGATTTATGATGGATTATACATAGAAATTTATGGCAATTTTGTTTTTTCAGATTGTTAAAGTTCTGGAGTTTATTGGCAAGAAGGAGGGGTTACAACTTCCTCCTGGATTTGCTGCTCGCATCGCTGAAAAATCTGGTCGGAGTTTAAGGAGGGCGATATTGTCATTTGAGACGTGTCGTGTACAGCAGTTAAGATCTGTCTTGCACCATTTAATGTGCTCTCTTGTGGTGTTATTTAAAGGAATGTTAATGCGATATTTTTTATTCTCATAGGTACCCTTTTACAAATAATCAAGTAATTTCCCCAATGGACTGGGAAGAATATGTAACCGAGATAGCAGCTGACATAATGAAAGAACAGAGCCCTAAAAGGTTTATATTTTGTATCTTTATGAATTATGATATATTCTACACTATGTATATACAATCATTATGTTCTTTCTTATTGTTATGTGTCTTTATTGAAATAGGCTGTTCCAGGTTCGAGGAAAGTTGTATGAGTTACTTGTGAATTGTATCCCTCCTGAAGTTATATTGAAGGTTATAGTCGTCTACTCGTCTCTCTGTTTTTGGTTTTTTGAAAGAAATGTTGTAATTGACAGTGAAGTTTTCATTGATGATTCAGAGGCTGCTTCATGAACTGCTGAAGAAATTAGATTCTGAATTGAAGCATGAGGTCTGTCATTGGGCTGCATATTATGTGAGTTCATGCTAATCTTCCATTAAAGAATCTTTTTTGCACCGTTTCTCGTAATAATTACTAGTATTGTTATTATTAAATCTCAAATGCTGTTTTTTTCAGGAACATAGGATGCGCCTTGGACAGAAAGCCATATTTCACATTGAAGGTACTTTTATTTAATCTCAAAAATGATGTTCTCTCTATTTCTCAAATATCTAAAATACCCTTTAGTAAAGTCGAAGTAAAGAAACCTTGTGGATCCAAATCAATTACTGTTAGTTTATTTACACTGATGATAAGGGGTAAATATGTAACTTCAACATTAAAACATCCCCAAAGAATGTTGCAACTTTCATGGAAAAAGGTTGATATTTTATTTGTGACTTGTGATTTGCAGCATTTGTAGCCAAGTTCATGAGCATTTACAAAGGCTTCCTAATTGCAACATTTGGCTGAGCTCAACCAACTAGCTCTATAAAACTCTTTATGTGTTTCAATGCTGGCCTCTGATGCCTGGGTTTCAGTTGACTTGTTAAGAAGGCCTCCCCCTTGTCTTGGTATGCTGTTTTCTACTTAAACCATATTTTGAGGTTAGAGGATAGATTTTGTAATGGAATGTAAGAACCCTTCTATATGTCAATTTCAAGTTATCGTCACTTTTATGTGTTGGCTAAAATTGTGTTATTTGATTAATTTATTTGTTACTCTGAAATATTGACATCGGCACGTGGGAACCCAAAACAAAACATAACTTTGGGATTTAAAATAATTAATCTATATAAATAAGATGTAAAAGTGTTAATCTAGTGGTTTATTCAGGTTATTCAGTTTACCCAAGATACTGAAAGTTTTACCTGAAACACAACCAAATAATTCCATTATTAAGCTAATCGTGATAACAAGTATTTTCCATAAAAGGATTATTCTCAATAAATGACAATATATAGGAAATAATACACCAATTATACGGGATATACACAATAAGGCCATGGGACGAGAATTACATATGAAAATAATATACCGACATTCCCTTGCAATTGAAACATGATGGAAATATTGAATGTTTAAATTGGATCGAAATTCATCAAAGACGTGGGTATCCCTTTTGTGAAAATATTGGCATACCAACATCAAGGAACATGGAGGACCCGAACTTGTCCCAAACAAAGTGAATGTCGATTTTAAATATGCTTTGTACGTTGATGCTGAATAGGGTTAGTGGAAAGATATATGACATTGATGTCTTAACAATAGACAACTAGTGGGGGCATAATGCAGTTCTCGTAGGAGATAATACAGCCAACACGTCTCAGCAACAACATTGATGATGACTCGGGATTCAGCCTCAACACTGTATTGTGTATTGAGAGATGATGCCTTGTCTTTTCGAGGATCGAGACAAGATGTTGTCGCCAAGAAAGATGCAATATTCAGATGTTGATCATCAAGTAGCAGGATCGGAGTATGCCAGCAAGGCCGTGAGAGGGCGAGATAAAGATTTGACTCACGTTGTCCACAGTGTCGTAAATGTACCTCAGAAAATGTTTGAGACATTTAGATGCATTAAAAGACATTTGATGCACAACGTATGAGATGCTAGGGCGAGTAAATGTTAGAGATATTGCAGTGCTCCTGTCAGTCTGATTGCGGTACAAGGTAGGATCGGCAACAGGGGGCTCACATGCATCAACTTGGCAAGTGTGTCTGCAGGGGTATGAGTGGGTGCAGGTGTATGAGTGGGTTTACAATTTAACATCTTTGCTGGTTCCAAAATCTCAACGATAAACGTCTGTTATGACAAAAAGCCTACCGTTATGGTCATTGAGAAACAATGACCAGAAAGTAGTTTATTGCTTAGGTTGTCTAAATCAGTCATAGCCGACTCTTAACCAAGGGAGTGGACAATCTACGATTGTAGAATTGAAATGGTTGATGCCATAAGTATGATGTCATTGACATACAACAATAGGTATTTGTAGTAGAGTCGTTGCGACAGATAAACATAGAAGAGCCTGACCATTAGTGAACCCAAGGTGTAAAAGTAACTAAGCAAATGTTGAAACCAAGCCTGCAATGCTTGTTTCTGCCTGTAAAGTGATCGTTGAAGCAGAAAACATGGTTGGGAAAGTGTGGGTCCCAATATATTGAAGGCTGGTGTATATACATTGTCTCTAATTATACATCAAGGAAAGCGTTCTTCACATCAAGTTGGTGTACCAGCCAATGATGTCAAATGATGATAATAAGAACTATACGAATGGGTGCCAATTTGACAATGAGGCTCCAATTGTACGTCGTTGGATTTTTCCATTTGCCACAAGCATGACTTTATAACGAGCGAGAGAAACATCTATATATTTCTTTTTGAAAGACCAAATACAATTTACAGTATTTGCCATCATAGGCCATGAAACGAGACACAAATATTATTAGTGATAAGTGCATCAAACTTATCATTAATTGCATTAAGCCTATGAGGATCTTTAAAAGCCCATGAATATGAATGAGGAGTTGGGGAGGTGGTATCAATATAGATGTTGAATTTTTAGATAGATTTTGAGATGTCGTGTCGAGCACGGGTTGGATAAATGTTGCAGTTTGAGTAAGAAAGAGGCTGATGACTGTATCGTTAGGGTTTGAGGTGGATGAAGGCGAGGTGTCAATAGCTATCGAAGGTGTGGCATCAACGTTAGGGGTTGCCGTTGTGGTAGCAGTGACAGAGGAGGCTCTCGAGGAGGGTGGTCGATTAAAGTCGTAGCTGAATGAGGGGGAGTTGTCATGATAGTCGAGGGCGTATGTATAAGCACCCAAATACACGAATGTGAGCATATAACAAATGTTGGTTAAATAATTTGTGCTATGGAGTGTCATTTTGTAGGATGGTGGAAGCGATAATGTTAAGAAGATAAGCCGCTATATGTGAAAATGAAGAAAATTTGAGAGACATCATATTTGTCATGTAGATGATAGATCCACACAAAATGTGAATATTGGTCTAAGAAAACCACATAATATTTCTTTCCATTATGACTTTGAATTGGAGACATCCATACATTGAGATGAACTATTTCAAAAGGTAAAGACAATACAGTCTTAGATAACAAAAAATGTATTGAACATGTTTGCCTAATTAACAAGCATGACAAATTTTTTTAATTATTTTTCGATTTCGAACCCACGACAACGCCACCCAGCTTTCAAAAATTTCATTTTTGGCTATTTTTTTATTTTTCCCGAGTTTGATCCAAAAGTTTTTTATAAATATTTCCAAATTTTTATATGTTTTAACCTGGTTCGTTTTGACAAATAGTTTTTTTCAACTTCTTTTATATATTTTTACAAATGTGTCTTTACGAATTCATTTTTACAATATTGAATTTTTACAGAATTAATATTTCTATATCGTCGCTTTTATGCATATTCTTATTTTGACTTTTTCTTTTAAAAAATCTTTTTTTTTATAAATTTGTTTCTACTTTTTACATATTTGTTTTCATATATGTAGGTTGTGAAAGCATATAGAGATTGGTTTCTTTTAAATATCCGTTTTTACAAGCCAAAATACATGTTTATTTATAATTATTCGTAATCCTACAATATATTATGTCTTGCTATAGTTATTTGGGCTTTCAAAACACGATGCTATAATTGTGTGTGTTGTTGGTTGTACGTGTCGAGAGTGTATATTTGCATGTGACTATATATGTGTGTGTTCATGTGTGAATTTGTGTGTGTGTGTGTATACGGTTGTGCGTGTATGAGGCAAGAGCAAAAAGTCTAATATTATTTTTGTTTTTGCAACACATTCACATACAGTCAGTTTTCACAAAAATAAAACCTATAAATTAAATTCTTGTGTAACGCGTGAGCTTAAAACCCGGTTAACCATAAACTGTATTGGGACACACAAGGTCTGCCCACGGAGGAATATAAAGATTATAATATTGCATTATTGTGTTTAGAAAAGGTAGGCGTGACGTAGAATACAGTAGAGAGTCTAATGTTCTGATCCTGAAACCTGTCAGTTCTTGAACTTGATGCTGTTCCAGACAGTGTTGATTGGAATCTTTATTATACACGGTAAAAAAGATTAAAAAAAAAAAAAAAGATCAGGAGATACTGTTAACGTGAACATTACAATTCTTTTGAACACCGTAGAAACATTGGAAAGCGAGATGATACATTTCATTCTGGAATTCCCGAGCAGGAATTCCACAAACCCTAATAAAAATTGAATAAGTAAATATATATAATATTTACATCAAATGAACATATCCCTTCCACCACATATATTACAAAAAGCTTAAAGTACAAGTTACTAAAGCCCATGAAACAATCTCTTAAGAAGACAAGGATTCTGCACTGCTCTTGTAAATTTCATCCACATGAGTTGCAGGCACATAAACTGCATGTTGCAGCGCGCTATGATTCCTCCCATATATCACATACACAAATACTCCCATCACCAGCCACACCGATACTCGCATCCAAGTATCCGCCCTACAAAATAAATCATATTAAAAAATTAAGATTTGTCTTTCTGTCATCCTTCATTATCACATTATCTAGTTCTTAAATACTAATAAAAAAACTCACCCAAGATTTAGCAGCAGATATATATTGATGACAATTGAAAGGATAGGCAGGAGAGGAACAAACGGGCATATGAAACCTGAACACAAACAATAGTTTTTCTTAGAATCCAACACTAAATGCAAGAAATAACAAGTAACATATAAAATCCAACAAGATAACATTAAGTAACAGAAATATTACCGCCTGTGTGTCCAAAGTTGTGTCTGGCATCATCCTGTTCTATACAACTTAGCACACCAAGACCAAATAATAACAGAATCCCACCAAGTCCACATAGTGTCAACCGAAAATAACTGCCCATACAAGCAACAAAGTTAATAAACCATCATCACAAATCTTTGACTTTTTTTGACCAGAATCCCAAATCTTTTTATGCTTTTTTCGACAACAGAGAAACAAGAAATCAACCAACCTAGGAATACCAAGATTTGAGGCTGAATATGTAAGAATCAAAGCTCCAATACAAGTAAGCATTATAGCCCAACCTGCAATTCTTCTTCTCTTGTGTTCCTTGATCATGGCTGCAAGATTTACAAAACTTAGAGAAATTTTATAACTTTTTAACGCAAGATCATGTGTATGAATGTAAGGAAGGTGGGTTATGAACCTTGAGCTTGAACTTTAGCAATTAGAGGATATTCAGCTGATGTGTCTCCTTTTTTAGATATATCTACATTTTTCTCGCCAGAAACACCAGTTTGACCATGACCCTTGCTGACCTCAACATCAATTTCTTCTGTACTAACAGTATTACTATAACGCAAAGATACCGAATCTATTGCTGCTTGAAGTGAAGATGGAAGTGGGACCTCATTTGGTGGGACATATCTAAGTATCAACACTGAAATTGCCACCATTGTGAATGCTAGAAGTGTACCTACACTCACCTGCAAGACAAATAAACCTAAATAAATGGGAATAACAGTAGAAAGACATGAAATATTTTCAAAAAAAAAAAAAGATGACACGTACCATCCCTGCCAGCTGTTCAACATCCATGGCAAATGCCAAGATGGCAGCAATCACACCAGTCAGAATCGTGCTCTTCACTGGAACTTGTGTGCGTTTATTTACTTCTGAAAAGAATGATGGGAGTAAACCATCTCTGGCCATTGCCATCAAGATCCTTGGCTTCAAGACAAAAAATTCTCAGTAAGCCTAAAGAACCAATAAAAAAAACTATTTTTTAAACGTTTAACTGTTTAAAAGATGGGTTTTACCTGAGGCAAAAGTGAACCCATGAGTGTTGAGCAGAGAGCAGTGACAGCACCGATAGTTATAATATACCTGTGAAGTAATTGATTATTAGCATTTTGAACCAATTTATTTAAATAAATTATAATTGAAGACAGTTGGTTACTTACACAGCCCATTGAACACCGTGGCTTGCAAAAGCAGAAGAGATAGGTGTGTCAGCATCCATGGCATAATAGGGTACCAGACCAACAATCACTGCAGATACCAACATATATAACATGCAGCAAATAGACAATGCAGCCCCAATTCCCAAAGGCAAATCCCTTTGAGGGTTTTTCACCTATACAATTCCTCCATAAGGTTAGTTTAGACATTTGACAAATAGTCAAACTTATGTTGTGATTAGATCGTTATGTACCTCTTCTGCTGTACTGGCGACTGAATCAAACCCTATGTATGAAAAGAAGACTGTAGAAGCTCCTGCAAGCATCCCATCTACTCCAAATGGGAAGTACCCTACATCCAGTTTATACCCAATCCATCCGCTTTTGAACCCTAAATATCCACCGGCTAATATAATAAAAAACATCGCACATATGTTTGCAGTCGTCACAACCGATTGGACAAAAGTGCTCTGCCACATACAAATTTAATGAAACAAAGTTTAAGAATAGTTCAAGATAACTTGGAAAAAAAATATTTGAAAAAGAAAATGAATGATTACCTCTTTGATCCCAACGCATAATAGTCCTGTAACAAGAAACACCAAAAAGGCTGCACAAGGGTCGACCACAATACCAAGTGAAGGTATAGAATGGCGTGCGAGAAAAAAGGGTAGACTATCTGCACCCCCAAAGAGCAATGCCTGAAATGTTTGATTTTAGAATAACAATTAAGTCCAGAATTAATTTTTTTTCATTTAGAAAAAGTAAAATGTACGCACCAGATTAGGAGAAATGCCACGAGCAACTGCAGATCCTCCAATTGTATATTCCAGAATCAAAGCCCACCCGATTATCCAAGCAAGACTGAAAATTACAAAACAGTAATATTAGCGTTCAAGATATTTGCAATATCTCATATCATACTAAGGACTAGCAGATGAAGAACATACCCTTCTCCAAGACAGATGTAGGAATAATGATAGGCACTACCAGCTGAAGGGCAGCGACTTGCAAGCTCGGCATAACAAAAGGCAGAAAGAGCAGCTGCTATACCAGCTATGAGGAAGGAAAAGGCCAGAGCAGGGCCAGAATGTTCGCGAGCAACTGTACCCACAAGAATGTAAACACCAGCTCCGATCGTCGAACCAACACCTGATAAGTTTCGTAATGATATGGAGTCAAAGTCGAACCAATCAAACCATATAGATTCAGGAACATCCAACGAACAAAAGAAAAAGAACAATTCAGATTTGAATTATGACATAATAGTAGAATTCTCTGTGTTTTTTTTGTTTACCTATGGCGATGAGATGAGCAACCGATAATTCCTTAGCCAATTGATGATGGCCTGTGTCGGATGACTTTGAATGAGCCGAATCAACCCTTTTTCTCCTGACCAAACTTCTAAACCCTGATTTCCCTCCACCACCAACAGCCCCCTGATTTGACTCTACAAAAACACCCATCAAATAAAGAACCCAATCTCAATAACAAACAATTGGGTGTCGAAATCGACGTTCAGTTATCGACGGTATCTGGAATTTGTTCTCCGATATTAGCTAATTTGGTCGCGATATCCAGAAAACCTGCCAGCATAGAAATGAGAAACAGAGATCTAGCTCTATCTTAGATTCAAGATAGATTCCCAAAGATTCAATCCTTCCCCCCTATTAGGGATGGATTGGCTGGCAGATTTCGGAAGATATCGAGACGCAACCAAACCAAGCCTTGCGTTGCGTATCAATGGAAAAAGCGTCAGGATGGTTTGTCTGGTTTTATGCTCTGCATTATAGGCAATGTTCTTATTGGATGAACCGGGCCCATTAGGGGCGGTCCTGAATTTTCTATTGTTTGTTTGTTAAATATAAAGATTCAGAATTTTCTATGTACGTATACTCTCTGACTCACACGTTCGTTCATTCCTAATCCTGCCTTATAGCTTTTTCATCGATTTATTTTTCTTATTTCGTGAAAAGTAGGAATAAAAGAAATGATTGTTTACTGGTCATTTCACACATTATTTATTAATGTTAGCTTTGAAAGGCTTCATCCGATACTGAAATGAGAATTATTATCACAAGAAAATTCAAGTATAGCTGGGGTGAATACAAATTACCTTTAAAATTGTTAATACACAACCTGTATCTATCTTCTAAAGTCTAAATAATTCGTGCATTTTGACCGTGTTTTAGTTTCGTACTTGAAAAACAGAAATAAATGAAGATACGAAATGAGTGTTCTTTTCACACATGCAATTATTGTGGTTTTAAGAATTTCCAATATAGTACCTATAGTTTTAGATTTTACAACTATATCACCTATGGTATTAGATTTTACAACTAAATATGCTATTTTCAGTAGACGAGTTTATATGAATCTTAAATATTTGGTTATATTCTAGTCTTTTTTTATCAAGTTGCATTTTAGAGATTTGGTGGGTAATTGATCACATTTTCAAGCTTCTTGTGTGTGTGTTTCAAATCAAAGATGATGGTATTTTATCATGGTGATGATACTATTGACAAATGAAGATAAGTTGGATGTAAAAATCGCCAAGTGTAATATCTCGAGTTGTCAAGATTTCAAAATATCATGAAATTAGACATATACATGTTTGATAAATTTGTATCAGAAAATATTGAATTCTTGATCGTGTTTGGTATTTCATTTGTAATGATCAATTATGTGTTAATAGATTCTATATTGGCCTTGATGAAATGTAGTCATTGATTCTCCATGTAGTAGAGTAGAACAAAATCGGTTTTAAAACTTTCTTGGATGATAGTTTCATAGAACATTTTGCTTTATGACTTTATCTAGTGGTATAAGCTCGCAATATGAGCTTGACGAATTGGACGATGACAAGTCGTTCAGACTATTCTAAATCAAACTATCAATATTTTATTCTCTTTATGAGAGCATAAACTTGGGCCTTGAGATTTAGAAGCATATGTTACCATCCTTTTTTATGTTGTTGATTTGATAATAATGAGTTATGATGTTGTTTTGGCATTGTTTTTATTTGAAATGTATTCCCAAAATACAAGTGTTACTAACTTTTTGGTGGTTTGAAAATGATATTGAGGTTCACATCGTGTTTGGAATGTGTAAATTCCTTACACTCAACGACGTGTAATTCCGATAATGCTCATTAGGCTCACCAAGTATAACATACATATTTGACATGTGTTCAGATTATGCATATTAGTTGAAGACTGAATATGAATTTTAGCTTTTGGATATTTAGAATGTGTAGTATCTATAATTTAAAATGATATAAGTTCGTTTACTCGAGTTTTGTCTATTGAGTATGTTGTTACATCATCGTATCCCTTGACATTTAAACATTTTAATTGTTAATGTCATGACAGTTAGAGACCATTTAAGCAATAGTTTTTCTTAAATGACTTTCAGTTTTCAAAAAAATATTTTATTACGTGTTTCCAAATATCTATTTCAAAGAGGGTGTTACAAATAGGATGCATCGTATTGATGATAATAAGTCCAAAAGCTTCATTTATTTTTTTTAGTTTAAAGCTTGGTATTTATTTTATTTTACGATTTCCAAGGTCAAGTTTCGTTTTTTTTAATTGAAGTAGGTTCAACGAAATTTGTTTGATATATATATATATATATATATATATATATATATATATATATATATATATATATATATATATATATATATATATATATATATATATATATATATATATATAGGGCTAGGATCAAATATATTCATACAAGTATTGTGTAACCTTGAAACTCAATCTGGACCACTCATTTAAAACACATTCTTTTAAGAATGTACAAAATTTAGTTCATTCTTTTAAGAATGGTAAGAACTCATTAAGTCAAAAACTTATTCTGTTAAGAATGTGTTTTTTTCATTGTTACGAGAATGAAATCCGATGGCCAGGATTTGGTTACAAGGTAACACAATAATTGTCATTTTTATTATAACCTAGCCCTATATATATATATATATATATATATATATATATATATATATATATATATATATATATATATATATATATATATATATATATATATATATATATATATATGTCGCTTTAGATATGCTTCTAATGGTATTTTGTTTTCTTATTTTGACATTGGTTGCAACATGCCTCAAAGGAAAGATATAAATGTTGGCATTGGTTGACATTAGCATACTAGTAGTCTAATAGTAAAAATATATAACATGCTCCTTTGAAATAAGCATAGAAGTGAGGATGATTTGGATGATAAAAAAGACATCGAACATAAAGATTGAAACCTAAAGTACGAAATGAATTGATATATTATATTTTCTAGTATCTATATTGACATAAGCTATCCCAAACAATTTTGAAAATAAGAAATATGCAATGTATTATATTTTCCATGGAACTTAATATTGCATTAATCCATGATTTTTGAAAATGAAATGCTTGAAATTTGTTATATTTGTACATTATTAATGGTTTTAGATTAAGAATGTGTGTTTTTTTAATGAATAAATTCATAAATTCAAGAATATCAAGCTTTAATAGATATTTTTCATGACATCCATTAGAAGTTGAATCATGAATGATAATATATAATGGGAGACTTGATTATGTAAGTAATTATTTATGTTTGTGTAGATTGTATAAAAGACACTAAGTTTTCAGAAAAGCTCGATTTTGACATTGTGTTTTTTCTATTAAGTCATTATGTTTTATTTTTTTCAATTTTGACATCTAGAAACTGATTCACCAAAAAGTGACAAGTCATCAAAAACTAACACGTCACTATGACACATTAACTGACAAATGGGTTAACATCAAATGGTCAAAATTAAAACAAACTGAAAATATAGTGTCAAAATTTATATTTTTTAATAACCTAATGTCTAATTAAAAAATAACAATACAATATTAAAATTGTGTAAGACACTAATCTCGAAATGTTCATGTTCAACGTGAAAAAGAAGCAAAAAATGGTTAGATGCTGAAAAGGGCACAGCTAACAAGGATGTTAGTGACGCGAATGTTGTCATTAGCGGCGATATTTTGGTCTTTAGCGATGCTATTGTTGCTTGGTTGGTGGGTTTGCACGTTGTGTAGTTAGCGACGCTAACTGCTGATTTTGGGCAAAAACCCTAATTTTTTAAGTTTGGGCCATATATAAGGGTGAGGAACCCTAGGACAGCCGCCATTTGACACATTTCAGCCCCCAAACTCGTCATTTTCCTTCTCTAGCTCATTTGGAGTGATTTTTGGTGTTCTGGGTCTCTTGGAAGGATTGTTGATGCTTGGATGGTGTTAGAAGACTGTTGGTGATGCTAGAAGTGGTTTCTCTTGGGTGAAGCTTCATAGATTTACACTTTTCTGGACCATTGTGAGTAAAGTTCCCACCTTTATGCATTTTTTGGTTCTTCTTATGATTTAAGTGGGTTTTTATGGGTTAAATTAGTGTAATGGTCCCTTTTTAGTATTGTCTATGATTGGGAAGGATAAAGTTTTGAACTTTCTGCCTTTAAGTCCTGTTCTAGAACCATTAAGTTGGTTTAGAGAGTAAGCCAAACTCTCTTTGGTATTTTTTTGAGTTTTGGGCCATTTTGGACTTGGATTTTGTTCTTGGCCTTGTATGATCATGTTTGGATGGTAAACTTAGGATTTTTAGGGACCTTGGAACTGTTTGGAAGGTCCCTGGAAGAATTGAGACCTTGGCTGAATGGGTTGAGAGCTTAATGGAGTTTTGAGGCTGTTCATAGTTAGCGAAGATAACTAGGGAAGTTAGTGGCGCTAACTGCGTGTTAACCGTTGACTTTTTGATCAGTTTAACTTTTGGTCAAACTTGAGGGTTTGGGATGCCGATATTAGTAGTTTATTCTGTTTAGAGTTTAGAAAGTTCTAAGTGGAGTTTATCGTTATTAGGAGGTTCACACTGTCGGGATCTGAAGACGCGCGTGTGGAGTGCTGGTTGGCTTTTGCAGATCAGGTGAGTATTCTCACTGTACTATGGGTGAAGTTATATGTGTAGGTAACCTTAATTACTGTGTGAAGTAATGTGTAAGCAGGGCGTGCTTTACATTATTTGAGTGTATGATTGGTAATAGGAACCCAATGGGTTAGTCTGTATGTTTAGGCTGTTGTGCTTGTATGTGATAGTCATTGGATTCGTTCTGGCGACTAAGGAATAAGTTGATAGATCCGAGGGTCGATGCATGATAAAGGACGATGCATGACCGGTCGAACCTGGGCACCCGAAGATTAAATAATGAGTTGATTCGGTGACGGACAGAACGGGGCAGGCTCGTTAGTTCTTAGCCGAGGCGGATCGGGGCGGGCTCGAGAACCAGGTCGTTCGGGGCAAGCTCGGAGACCGTTTTGTGATTGTGTTTATGTGATGAACCGTGTGGTATTTTGGTGAACTCACTAAGCTTTGTGCTTACTCTTTCACCCTAATTGTTTTTCAGGTATCTGCTGGGTTGAGCTTGGAGCACGGCGCGACTGTACCGCATCTATGGATTTGATAATCAAGCCTTCTGCTGGATAATGTTTGCAAATGTTTTGTTAAATACGATTTTATATGTTTTAAATTTTAAGTTTTAATTGGGATGGTTTTATTGACAACCCGTTTTGTGTATTTGAACTGTTTTCAAACGAAAATTTTTACTCTTTTTGAGGCGTTATAAATTGAACTTTTATAAGAACTTCATATTTTTTTTAGAATTTGTTCTAAATTATAATGCTATATTTAACAAGTAGATAAGTAATGGTAGCCAAAATGAAAACACTATAAAACTACATGGACCATATGACATAAATATTGGTCCCGCAAAAAGGAAAGTAATAATTGGGGGCCTTGCCGTTGGATGTAGATTACCCCTTTCCCCCTACCTTTGTATCGTCATCAATCCAATATTAAATTATGTGGTTCTTATATAATCAAGTAGGTATCGCAACTACACTTTTGTATGCACTTTCAAGTTTTAAGTTTAATCCTGAATTATAGAAAATAGCTTAGACAATTTACTTATTATTATCAATATAGATAATATATTTTTATTCATAATAACAAAATTCTTTAATCGTGAATTAACTTGATACCAAAATGTTACTAATTTTCATATGCATCCATATGTAAAATCTGTATATTAAATCGAAAAAATAAAAATTAATGCATGACAACATAAAATGAACCCTGATCATATTATTTCATTTTCCAAATCCTAAATGCGTGTTTAACAGCAAACTCGCTAATGCTCTCTTGCAACTCCAAACTCATCATTTTTCATCCATGTCAGATATTCCTTTTTTATTTAAACAAATTTATATAGATTTAGAGCATGGAGCATGCTTGTAATGCAATAATGCATCAAAAGTCAAATTCAAAACCGACCACGCAACACTTGCATCCAATTTTCATCGCAACGGCCTGTGGTTTTCTTGTGCATACATCCGAACAACTAATCAAATTCATCTTCAGAAAAGGTCCAATTTTGACATCTCAGATTTAGACAACAAACACGTTTCTTTCAAAAACGAATAAAATAATTACTTTAATGATAAAAAAAACTGCAGAACTAATTCTATTTCTTCCTAATTTATCCTCCTAATTCATCCTCCTAACCTACTAAATTATGACATGTGGAATCCATTATTTCTCTCTCTTAATTTCTTTTTTTGATTTTGACACTTGTCTTGATCATGTGATTAGGAAGAAAATTAGGAAGAAATAGAACCTCTCTTAAAGAATACATATCAATTCTATGTATACTAATTTTGACCCGTTAAAGTCAAAACTGAATTTCTAAAACACGCAAATCAAACTGGTGCAACTCAAAGGACAAGAGAAAACGGTACGTTCGTCATTCACCAATTCCCACGTAATATTTGTACAAAGCCTACTACTCCATTAGGAATCAAGAAACTGTACATACATTGTTATAAAAGCCCGAGTCCATTTTGCTATTAAATCAGCGTAAAAAAAAACCACTAACTCAGTGATATCTAGTACACACATTGCTCATTTACGCATTTCCCAGTTAAAAAACCCTTGCCCAGTTCCGCTCTGTTGCACGTACTCATCTATAGAATCCGATAAGATTCCATCTACATCTTCTGATCCATCTTCCGGAAGGAGTTTGATTCTATCGGCATCAAGGTTTTGAAAAATGAAAACCGCACCGGTACCGAGCTGGTCGGTACGTTACCAGTTCAATGGTTTAACCGGTTGAACCGATCGGACCGGTCCAAAAAACGAATGATGCCATTATTACACCGCCCAACCACCGATCCATTGCGTTTACTTGATTTGAAGTGTAAAGTGTAAACCGTAAATTGAGATTGAGGGCCTTAAGGCGTGAGTGTAAGTGAGTTCTTATTATTCAGTGCTTTAGCATTTAGGACCTTTTAGGCTAGGGTTATTCAGTGAATATATATATATATATATATATATATATATATATATATATATATGTATATATATATATATATATATATAAAACTCTATATAGGGTTAGGTTCTTTTAAGAACTCATATATTCATGAGATCTTGAGAACTCAATGTCATCCATTAGATTCTTATCCAAATCAAAAAGGGCTTGATCGTCATTTTATAAATCTAATTTAATTTTGATTTTTTTTATTTTTGGCAACAGAATATCAATTCCTAAAAATAAGCACAAACAATTTCAAATTTCAAATTAAAAAAACTTAAATATTTTCGTTTTTTTTAATATGAGAATATTTGAAATTTGAGAAAAACATAAAAATTCTGAATTAAAAAAAAAACAAAATTTCGAAATTAAAAAAACATATTATTGTATTTGCATGTGTATATATGCATAATCGCAGATGCATATATGCATACTCGCAAATGCATATATTCATATTTTCACAATTCATATATACGCATTCGTATTTTTAATATCTAAATGTAAAAAATGAATAATGCATTTTATTATAAACAATAATATACAACTGTTTTTAACGATACATACATAAAATTTAAAAAAATACAACGAAAAATAATGAACGTTACACACAAAAAACATAAAAAAATACAACGAAAATTCATGATGTCTTCATTCCTAAAATTTTCAATTTTCATTTCTTCAATTTGCTCGATAACTTCTCCAATATCTGCAATAACATTAATAAAAATTAATATACATGTATATTCAAAATCATTAAAATAAATACATACATGCATATACGCATATGAACAAATACACATCTATTTTATCATATATAGGCATATATGCATATGTGCACATACACATTTATATGCATATAAACAACTGTGCACCTATGCATATATGCACATATGCATTTATGCACATATGCACATATGCATTTATGCACATGTCTACATACCTTTATGCACATGTATTCACATTTGAACAATAAACATGCATATATATATACACAGACTAAATATATGCACACACTTATACATCATCATATAGACATACATATATGCACATATACACATGTACATATTCATTTATACATATGTGCTTGTACATTCATTTATACATATGTGCACATGTACACACAAACTTCGATTTAACAAAATAAACATATATGTACGTATACGCATATGCACAAACTTGGACTTAACAAAATCAACTAATTCAGTCCCACATTTGGGTATTTTCAAGACAGTTTGTTCTTTGAGGTATTCTATCAAACACATGGTATGCTAAATTAATTCAACAACTCTCAATGGCTATTTTATAAGTAAATAACCATGACAATCTACACCAAAACCAGACAATTCGGTCCCCCATGTGGGTGTTTAACTCCAAGATGATTTTGAAAATCAATTCAACAAGATGTTCATAGATAGCAACATATGCGTAACCGGTTTTAAAAAAACTGCTCAAATCATATATGAAGATAAATTACTCTTAGTCTCTTACCGTATTCAAAAAATCGAAAAAATGCATCTTTCAATATCATTTGAAGTCCGGTAAACTGAAATCACATGTAAACATATAACTAAATAGAATCAAAACCAAAGAACAATCAGGGAAGGAGATTTAGTCAATTTACCTGGCACAAATCAGAACCAAAGCACAAATCAGGGGGAGGAGACAAACGAACAGGGAGAAAGCTTCTGACATTGACATCCAATTAACCAAGAACTACCAAAATCCGAACAATTCCAAGATACTTCAAGCATCCGACATTGACATCCAATTCATCAAGAATCCTTGAAAAACTGAAATTAAAAAATTTTAGGAAAAAAAACGAACCTTTTAGGATTGAAATCGAAATATACACGAATTGAGACTACGTGAGGGAGGAGGTGGCGTAGGGTTTTAATACACGAATTGAGAAACAGAATAATTGAATTGAAAAAAGCTTGAACCTGTAATTCCGATTGATTCCTTTTTCTGAGGGTGAAACTTGGCCGATGAGAAAAAAAAATACACACAACATGTGTGTGTTCGCTATCTGGAAAAATAGAGAATGAGACTGTGCTTGGTGGTTGCCATCGATGAAGGAAGGAGGCGTTCTTGTGTTGACGGTAGGTGGTAGATGCTATAGATGAATGAAGGAGGCGGAATTGTGTTGATGGTGCTTGGTGGGGAATCATTTACGAAGAAGAAAGAGGGAACTGAGATATCGGATCCGATTGAAACAAAACCCCATCAATTCTGAAATCATGTTCCAATGGAGGTGGTTTATTGGTAGCGGCTGGATAGGAATCGCAGGGATACAGATTTGGGTTTCATGAAACGGAGGTTTAGGTTTAGGAATCGTCGGATTTATTAGCGGAAACCTAGGTGTGTCGCCGGATTTGTTACCGGAAGCGGAGGTAGCTCGATTGAATGACGGAACTCGATCCATATGTAAATAGCATACGTCGCAATCAGGCCAGAAGGAGAGAGATCAATGGAAACCTTCAATGGGAACGAGTGAGGGATAATAGACAGATTCTCGCAGAAGAGAGAGAGACGGGAGAAGAAGAGAGAGACGGCTGATTTCTTGGGATTTAGTTTAATGGCTCATTTCTTGGGATTTAGTTTAATGCTAATTTTTAATCTCTATAATACCCCTGCCAGCTTTTCATGAATACCAAGAATACCATTGAATTTGTTATTAATTACAAAAACGCCATCTTTCATCTTAGCCTTTGAATTTTTTGATCTTGTGGTCCAGAATTAGTTCTCAAGATCTCAGGTTTTTTTAGGTTCTCACAAGAACCTAACTCTCTCTCTCTATATATATATATATATATATATATATATATATATATATATATATATATATATTCCAAAACCGATATTTTAAGCGGTTCAACCGGGTTTGGTCGAACCGGTTTTCATACAAACTGCCCGGTTTTACTAGTTCGAGACAAACAGTTTTCAAGCTCTAAAAAACCGGTAACCGGACCGGTTGCCAGTCAAACCGGCCAGTCCGGTCCGGTTTTCAAAACAGTGATTGGCACTATTGATTACACAACCGGTGAACTCAGGAGACAATGCCGATTTTGCAATTGATTGTTTGGTTGATTCCTTGCTAATTCCTCTCATTATTTTCAAGGGTATACATAAGAGTTATTAATTATGTTGAATATTTTTATTGAAACTAGCATTTCATATTAATTAGCTTAGGTTTTTTATTCTTTTCTTGATTTACCATTTTATTATTGTCTCCTAATATTTCATCATTAATATGTAATGCTAATTTCAATACGAATATTCAACATAATTAATGCCTCTTACATATGCCTTTAAGGCACATATTAGAAAACCCTTTTTTTGAAAACTTTTTCCTGTTGGGAGTTTTGTGAAAGGTCAAGTAAACGTCGGGTCGGCTTCAAGATGATGGGGGTGACCATGACTTCAAACACCGATAAAAAATAATAATAAACAAGTGAACAAGGGTATGCGAATGTAATGTTTATAAGCATAATGCCATAATGAAGATTTGGAGAACTATTAACTAAAGATTTGTACTTTTGGAGGGTGAGTTGGACCATTTTATCGGCCCAGACTCCGGAGGGTATCGTCTTTTTCTAATGCAATAATGTCAAAAAAATCTTTTAACTTTACGAATTTTAAAGGTTTTATTTGTTTTTTTTCTTGCGGTTTATCCCTTAGTTTTTATTTAAAATTCTAAGTTTATGTCCTTTACCTATAACTACATGTTTTTAAGTTATCATAGAATGAAACTTGTAAGAAAAAACCTTTAAAATTGCTTTTTATTTTACGATTTCCCCTAAAACTTGCAAATTTCAATACTTGTATTTTTTTTTCTTTGAATAAATGTCTATATTTAAAAGTAGTTAATTATATACACGTCGATATAAAAAATGTATATAATTGACGCAATCTATATATATAAAAAATATCATTAATTATACACTTGTTAATATTAAAAATGCATATAATTACGCTTGAGAGGGCTTGACTTCGAAGCTCTTGCTGACTATTTTTTTAATTTTCTTTTGTAAGACACTAAAGTGACACAAGAAGGGGGGTTGGCTGCATTCCACTGATGCTAATAGGACACCCTATGCGTTCCTCCTCACCTCACAGCCTAAAGGTGTGGAACGATAGAGGTGGTGGGTTTGTGTTTCAGCTCCAACAAATTTTCCTTCGTTTCGTATGTATGATTTTTGTATAGACACTAAATTTTTGGACAAAAAAAACCACAAACAATTTAGAAACTGACATGTCACTGTCAGCATCGTATAAGCAAATGGTCGTACATTATGAACAATCATGTGATAATATGTAAAAAATATAAAATTGTCAAATTTTCGATAACGTGATGGTTTTTATGATAAAAAACAATGTAAAAAAACTTAAAGTAATGCCTTTTATGACATTTGTTCTATTATTAACATTTAAAGGAAAAAACTTCTATTATTGGAGGCGCTTTAAATAACCTATTTTATTATCTATTTTTTGAATCATGTATAATAATATTGGTCATATGTCCATTTTTTGCAAAATTTTATCAATCGTTATACATATAAATTTGTAAGAAAGTGATTTCATGGCATAAGTTGAAAACACATGTGAAACTTGTAAATAATCAATATTGTTACATAAAAATTAATAAAAGTCTATGAACTTGTTAAATAGAGAAATCACAAGCCTCGAGTTTTATTGCTTCATTCCAAATACCAAATGCATGTATAATAATAGTAAACTCGTTGATGCTTTTTTTATTAATTTCAAAAACAATGGACTCTCATCCTTTTCCATCCGTGTTGTCCTCCATTCCTTGTTTAATAAACTTCTGAAACATCTAATTCTTCAAAAAAATAAATAAAACATCTAACGTGTTCAATTTTGGTCCACTTTGTAATGGACAAAATCAATCCGACCATTAACACCTCCATCCAATTTCCATCAACTCAGATCTGATGCAAGTGCCAATTGGTTTTGCATCCAACTGTCCATATATCCAAACAACTAGGCAAATGGATCTTCTAGTTCTAAGAGGTCCAATTCTGACATCTCACATGCACAACAACACAATATCTTTTAAAATAAATACAACAAAGATTATCATGATAAGATAAAAAAAAAGACCAATTTAGTTGATGATTTGCGAAAAGTATAAAAAAAAGAAAAAAAATTACATATTTTTTAAATTATTCATCAGTGCCACTAATGTTGACTGGGAAATTGGTCCTTCATATTTAAGATATTTTTTCCTCACTTCTACACAATTATTTTTGTTAAATTCCGCTCATTTTAAGTCTTTGTTTTTGCATTATAAAATTCCCTTTTGCTGCAAAAATTGTCGTTAGAGATCTTTGCTACAAAAACACCTTCAAATAAATGTTTTGTTGAACAAAAAATCAAGATTTTGGTAAATATATGCACAATTTCGAAAGACATTACAAACTTTGCAACATGATATATATATATATATATATATATATATATATATATATATATATATATATATATATATATATATATATATATATATATATATATATATATATATATATATATATATATATATATATATATATATATATATATATATATATATATATAGGGGTGGGTTCAACATAGAACCATTTTTATGCATAGAACCATAGAACCATCTCCTTGATCGTTAGATCAAATTAGGGTGATAAGGGTATGATGGTAAATTGCACTTATATGTTCATTGATGAACATATACGTATGTTCGTTGATGAACATACGCATATGTTCATTGATGAACATATACGTATGTCTATCAATGAACGTTGTGTTCAAAATCCTAGAAAATAGTATTGTTCAGAAATTGGTCATGTTCATAAGTGAATATTGAAGAATATTGTTCATCTTCACACATGTTCAATACTGAACATGTATGAATCTTCATATTTCTAAACAAAAACTGAAAATGTTCATAACTGAACATAGATGAACATTTATACATTTATCCAAAAACTCAAATGTTCAAAATTGAATATTAATAAAATATTTATACAAAATCATGAATAAACAATTATATAAAGTTCATTTATGGACATATACATATGTTTAGTAATATAAAATCATACACACATGTTCATAAATGAACATATGTTCATAAATGAACATATGTTCATAAATGAACATATGTTCATCCATGAACATTATCTTCAAAACGTTCCTTCACAGATATGTATGCTCTCTGAATTTGTGATCTCTTTTAAACTTCTTCCATTATTTGCAGGATTAAATTCTCAGCAAACTCCATGATGAAAGATATCTCTATGAACAGGGATCATGAATCAGAACAATGAATTACAAAGAAGTCAAAAACTAACAATAAATAACAATTTGGTAACACACTAGTCATGAATCAATCAACTCACTGAAGCCAGAACACAAGTTATTAAATCTAAACTCTGACCATAAAGAAGAACATATACTAAATCGAACACTAAACCCTAGGTTCCACAATCAGTTCGAGACAATCAACATAGGACACCTGGTGGACATTCTTAAATGTTCATTAGTGAACATTCTGTTTATTTGTTGAAATTTTTTTCAATGTTCATCTTCAAAGAATGAGACTTTGATACTTGAGGATAAACTACTTTCAAAATCAAACAAAACAACCGTATACTTGAGGATAAACTACTTTCAACTTCAATGTTCTCGTATCTCAGTTTGTGCATCAAAATCAAACAAAACGACTGTATTCTGATGATTGAGAAATCGATAAACGAAATAACGAATTTAGATCTCACCGTTGTTCTAGATGACGTTGATGAATCGAATGGCTGATTCCTATTACTTTTCCTTCCCCGCTTCCTCATTATCGGACCACTTCCTTTACCTTCGTCTTCCTTCAGCGACTTGCGCAATTTTTGATCAGGCAGATTCGAAGCTTTGGAATCGAACATCGATTTGAACAACAATCAGTAGCAAACACCGATTAATGATGAAATGAAGCTAATAGCAACTGCAGAACACCCCAGCCGCCGGAAAATTGCTCCCAAAGTCACGTAAGATGGCGATGATTAAGTCCGCTGAGGCCAAGAAATCGAAAATAAAAGTGCAAATCGGTGTTAATGGCATCAAATCAGAAGGTAAAACTATTCCTAACGACACAAAAATATCAATCGATTCTGGATTTGTTGCTTCAGATTAGAATATTGTTGCTGGAATTCGCGATGAGGCAGTTGCTTCTTCGATTGCTCATGATAATCAAATATTAGAATTAGAAACAGATATAGGAGGTCACGAATTGAATAAGGAAATTGCTGATAATAGTATTGATATGGATTCTGACTCTACTCTGATTATGGAATTGAAAAATTTGTTGAATATTGCTTTTGTGGATTACATGAATGATATGGTTTTAGAACCAAAATTGAATCGATATATGGAATCGGATGCGATAATTACCAATGGAGATCATGATTTGGTTATTGATTCCTCTAGTAAATCGATCCGACCTGTTCCTTGATGTCGTTGCCTCGATCCGACGGAGGTGAGCTTGTGATTTCAGCCGGCGATGGTGGTGAGCTTGTGATTTCAGTCGGCGGTGGATGGGGTCTCGATTCAGCCATATGTATTACGTGAAGAGAGAATAGAGGTTAGGGAGAGAGATAAATGGGTATATTAATTACCAAATAGCCCCTCCGTGTTTAGTTTAGAGTTATTACTAATTAACTTTTTTTTAATTATCATCTTTAATCACAGCCATTGATCATTTAATCTAATGGCTTAAAATGTGGTTCTATGGTTCTATGTGTAATTAGGGGTTTTATGTTGATCCTCTCCCTATATATATATATATATATATATATATATATATATATATATATATATATATATATATATATATATATATATATATATATATATATATAGTCTATCTACCGGGGACCATACAAATGGTCGTTGCGAAATCGATGCCCATTTTTCAGATTTATTTTAGAAGTTTGGCGGCAAATTATTAGGGAGATTTGGTGGGCTTCTAATCCAGTGATATCAGGTGTTGTTTTCCCTCTTTAAAGTTGAGGCTTGAAGTACTAGTTCTGACCCTTTAAAGTGAACACTGAATTTTTTTTTCAACGCATGCGAATTAGATTGGTTCAACACATAGGATAAGAAGAAAAAAGTTTGGTTCATCTTTTACCAGTTTCCATATAATATTTGTATAAAGCCTCAAGATTCAAGAAACACAAGCAAAAACATTCTTATAAATCCTGGGTTCCATTCATGGACGGACCTTAGTGGTCGTCTGTGTTACCCTTCAAATTTTCCTGAATAATAGCAAAAATTTCAAAATTTTATTTTCTATATATAGGTGCAACCACTGAAAAATAATTTGGCTACTTGTAAATTAATTAGTCCAAAATTAAATGTCCAGACTAAAAAATAATTAAAAGAAATGATCATTTTATAGTCCAAACAAATTAAGTCATCGCCTCCTGATTCCAACTCGTCGCCTCCTGTTACACAATTGAATCTTCATTTTCTTTATGTCTTACATTTTTTTATTTGACATAGATGAGAGGACAAGGTTATGATACCAGATATTCTAGGCCTCACAGAAACCATGTCAAAACATCTTCAAAGAAAATGTCAATATATTTTGGAAGAGACTTTATTCGTAAAAAGGACAAAGGAAGCATTGCTAGCTTTAAGAAATGATGAGTTTCCAGAAATTTTGAAAAAAATATGTTCTTTTTGTCAAAAACATAATATTGCAATTGTGAAAATGTCGGAAATTTTTGTTACTTCAAGAAACCGTACGACAAATATTACTAATCAACATCATTTTGAAGTTGTGATTTTTAACACGGTTTTGGATATGCAAATTCAAGAATTTAGGGATCGATTTAGTGAAGTAAGCACCGAATTGATAGAAAACATGGCGGCTTCGAGTCCTTGCGGTTCATTTTCTAGGTTTGATAAAAAAAGTTGGTGAAGTTAAGTGAGATATACCAAAATGATTTAAATGCATAAGAATGAGTTCATCTTGGTGGTCAACTAGATATTTATTATCACTCTTTGCTACGCGATGGAAATTTTGCTCAACTAAAGGGAATTACGGACCTTTCTTATTTGATGGCGAAAACAGGGAAACAGTGTTCTTTTCTTTTGGTCTATTGGTTTTAAAGCTAACTT
Organism: Cichorium intybus; assembly: GCA_023525715.1. NCBI lineage: Eukaryota > Viridiplantae > Streptophyta > Magnoliopsida > Asterales > Asteraceae > Cichorium > Cichorium intybus. Next base: position 20,174,828 of record CM042014.1, read on the forward strand.
TGGTTTTTCCCGTCGCAATCGCAATGGTTGAAAGATCTTTTTTTCACAATTAAACGCGTGAAGACAAATGTGCGTAATAGAATGAGTGACGATTTTTTTTAAATGATGATTTGATTTGAAGTGTAGAAATTGAAGCACTTATGGATGTTAAAAAAGAATAAGTTAAAACCGAAAATGTGATGAGTAGCTTCCGGAAAATGAAAGACCGGATATGTCATCTTTAAAATGTATTTTGTACATTAGTTTGTCACTTTGTCATTTTGTCATATTTAATAAACTATTAATTTCTAATTTTTATATTATTATATAATATGCGGAAAAATTTTGTGCTACCCCTGAACTTTTGGTCTGAGTTCGCTAGCTACTGGTTCCATTCTAGGGGTGGAATTGGTACGGTACCGATTCGTTTTTCTCTAAACCGTGTACCGTACCAACTATAGTTGGTACAAAAATTTTGCTACCAGTACCATACCAATTATACTTGGTACCAACTTATTTAGTTACCATCAAGTTTGGTTGGTACAAGTTGGTAATGGTATATACCAAGAAATTAGCTATGTAATTATTTTCATTTATTAAACACTTTTATTGAAGTAACATTGTCGTTAATTTTTAATTTCTAAATTTAATGTGGTAATAACTATCGACTAATGTGGCTAAATGACTTATACTCATACTTTTAAAGTTGTAAACACCGAACCACATGACAATTGAAATATGTTTTCGTTATATATATATATATATATATATATATATATATATATATATATATATATATATATATATATATATATATATATATATATATATATATATATATATATGAATTGGTTGGTACGGTACTACCGTGGTATCTCAGATTTTATACCATTACCGTACCATGATTACCTAATTGGTATGGTACTACCAACCAAACATGTTGGCTACCAAACATATTGGCTACCAATTTTATTGGTTCGGTCGGTAGCATGTTGGTTGGTTTTCCGTGGTACATATTTGCCAGCCCTATTCCATTCTACTATCAAATCAGGGTAAAGAAAACACTAACTCCAGGGATATCCACTACCCTAATGTGATTAGTTATAGTTAACTGTTGTTTCTTCACTTGCGCATTTGCTAGTTAAAAAAGCATTGCCCAGTGCCACTCCATTGCACATATTCATCTGTAGAATTTGATCCGCTTCCATCAGTAGTATCTTCCGGAAGGAGTTTGATTCTATCCGCATTCTTAATTACCCATTCCGTGAACTCAGGAGAAGATGCCAATTCGGCAATTGATTTTCCGGTTGATTCCTCAGTGAAATCTCCCATTCTTTCTTTGAAAACTTCTTTCTATTTTGAGTCTTGTGAAATGTCGAGTAAACATCAGGTTGGCTTCCACTTGATGGGGAGACCATGCCTTCAAACATCAATACAAAAAGCAAAAGTGAATAATGTCATTTCCATAAGTATAATGCCATAATGTTTACGATGCGATACCATAAGCCAATGGATTGTCACCCACATCCGAAGGTAAGTAAGTTGTTCCCGATGTTCTACGCCATTCGAGGCGTTGAAACTGCTTTTCGATAAAAGGTCATCGATGCAACCTACAGTGTTTTTGTAAATGTGGCAAATCGTATGTAGAATCCATAACGTTCTAGGTAGAATATGGAAGGCACTTGAAATTTTCTTTCTTGTTTTAACAATCTTTCAAGTAAAAGTATGTTGTAGGCTAATGTTTCACGTGAAAGATTGTCGAACAAGGTATAAAAATTCATTACTAGTTTTTCTGGTGAATATAGACTAGTCGAAATATGTCATGTAACGTAATGATTGATTGGTATAAATAAAAATCGTATTATATTGAAATTCATTTGTAAATATTACAACTCGAAACAAATATATAGATTTTACAATGATTTCTCTAAAAACAATTTCCTTTATAAATCTAGGATTAGATGGCTACTTCTTGGACAATAGCAACTCGCGTAAACGATCAGTCTCCGACATACATTCACCTAAGTTGTCATCAAGCCAACAAGTAGATACAAATTCTTAAATCTTGTGTGGTCTTGTTTCTTGTTGATCTTTATGCCCGGTTGCAAGTGTTGGACAAAATGTATGTGAGGCAATTGTTCAAGAGGATTATGGTGTGGGTCTTGGCCCTGCAAATAGGTTCTCAAATTTATTGGATGCTTTTGTTGTTTTGAAATCTTTCAGTCAAAAAATCTGAAAAACATTTATATGCACGTCTTAAGACATCTTAGAAAGTTTTGTTTACAAATAAATAAACTAACAAGAGGGTTTTCTTGAAAAAATTTATCATTTGAGAAAATTTCAAAAATAAAAGCAATTCGAAAATAATAATTGAGTATGAAAATTTCTAAAAAAAATAGCTTTCGAAATTACTTTATGTTAGAAATTAGATTTTACGAAAAGTAATTGAATTTGAAAATTCAGATGAGTTCAAAAATCAGTTTTTTAATATACTCTTTATCACAAAAACCTTGAAAATCACACTTTCAAATATCAAACAACTTTTCGAAAATACTTATTTTCAAACACCTTTCAAAAATTGAAAAAAAAAAAAAATCGGAAAATTTAACTTGCGAATCTAATTTATAAGAGATGACATTGTTCGAGAATTATGCTTTAGGTCGATAACCCATTAAAATATAAAAAACAAATATTCTAGGAAAGTAGTAATAAGAAAAAGGGTAGAAGTAATTAAGAATACATGAATCCATCTAAATTACGAGTTTTAAAATTCTAATGTTTGACCCTTTAAAGTCAAAACTGAATTTTCTAAGGCACGCTAATCAAATTGGTTCAGCTCAAAGGATAAGAAGAAAAGGTAGGTTCATCTTTTTACCAATTTTCACAAGATATTTGCATAAAGCCTGAAGATTCAAGAAACATAACCATTAGGCCTACCAAACTGTACACATGTTCCATTTTGCTAGTAAATCAGGGCCAAAAAAACCACTTAACTCGGCGATATCTAATACCCTAATGTTATCCATTATAGTTAAACGGTTACTACTTTCACTTGCGCATTTGCCAGTTAAAAAAGCCTTGCCCAGTGCCACTCTCTTGCACATACTCATCTGTAGAATCCGATCCGCTTCCATCAGACGTATCTTCCGGAACAACTTTCATTCTATCCGCATTCTTAATTACCCATTCCGTGAACTCAGGAGAAGACGCCAATTCCGCAATCGATTCTCTCGTTGATTCCTCTGTGAAATCCTCCCATTCTTTCTTTGAAAACTTCTTTCTGTTTGGAGTCTTGTGAAACGTCGAGTAGACATCCGGTCCGCTTCCACTTAATGGGGACACCTTGCCTTCAAACACCAACACAAAAAACAAAAGTTAATAATACCGTTTTCATAAGTATAATGCTATAATCAAGATTTTTTAGAAAGTAAAGATTTGTACTTTTGGCGGGGGAGTTTGACCATTTGAATGTATTCATTGGACCACTCCAAGGACTCCCAGAAGGGGTTGTGTTTTTTGACCGGCTTAGGAATTCGGCTTGTCCGTGCTTTGGAGTTGTTTGTTTGCTCTTGGCCCACAGATTTTTCCTTCCAGAATATGATTGAGCCCTGTATGAAATCATAGCGGTTAAATAATGACAATCAATTAATAAAGATATTTTGTTTGTTTATATTGTTGGGCAAATAAAGTGTACAACTTACTGATGGTAGCGCTGCTTCATCCTGATGATCAGATTATATAATGCCAAACATGACCCCACTGCTCCCATTGCCAAAGGGGTGTCTTTAGTGCTCTGAAAAAGATAAAAGTATATTAGAAGAAACCTATTGACCATAAACAATTTTTGTAAATATGTGATTAATTGATGAACATAAAAACTCACCAGGATAATACAAGTGACTGCAATTATGCGCATGGACCATTTGATAAACTGTGCAACACCAACATCAACTTCTCCATCTTCAGATATAATATATTTCCTCACCAGCCAATACCCAAAACCAGCTCCTAACAAGATGACTCCAAGCACCACAAAAACAGAAACCTGCAAGGTTAAAACGGTCATCAATTTTTGTAAGATAACACATTCTATTGCAAAGTAGTGAATACTGTGGAAAGGTGGGCCTTACTGGGTTCTGGACTTCTTGACTTATCCCAAAGTTTAGGAGAAATGAATTCAGAAATGATAAGAGGCTATGCACCACAAATGATCCTGCTCCAAGCTGAAAATTTTACAGTATACAAATTAACATTAAAAAAAAACCACACATTTTAGAAACCACAAAAGATGCTACCAAAAATTCAAAATAGGGAAAAACCACTTACTACTGAGGACATTATACCGAGGTAAAAAGCATTTCTTCTACCAGTTGGCAGCAATTTCCTCGCCTGGTCAACAATGAAGATAATATAATTAGAAATCAAGTACTAGATATTTCTGGGACAGAAATCTTTTCTTCAATCTACTGGTAGGAGAGAGAGAGAGAGAGCTGTACCTGATAGAGTAGTATGAGAACAACTGCTAAAACTCCAATAGCCATGGAACTGGTATAGTAAAAGGGAACCCATTCACTGACAAAAGGTGCCAAAAACAGTAACACAAAGCCGACTGCAAGCAATATGTAACGCCATTTTTGTTGCACTGCATACCACAACATTTACCAAACCAAATGTCAATGCAAACACAAAACAGAATAAGGAAACAGAGAGAAATAAAGAGCACTTAAACACCTGACCTTCATCAAGACTGACAGTTACAGAGCCAGAAACCCCATCACCAAATTTCACATCAATAAAAGTCTGCTCGTAAGGTGACATAGTGGAACTCCATAACCCATTGTGAAGGGATTTCCAATCATCCTTTTCACACTGGCATAATCCTAGTGAAGAGTTCCTGCAAGCAACTTCATTAGATAAATATATATCCTTGGTGTATATATAAAATTCAGAATTGAACATAAGATACATTACCAGTGAAAGCAAACTTGAATCTTGCTGTGCCATTGCTTAGGAATTAGTACTGAAGGGACCAATGTAACTTGATACACATTTGCATAATGCTGGAGTTTCAATCGGGATACACCAGATACAGGAACACGCCCACAGAATAGAACATCTTCAGATCCTCCAGAAGGGGCATAAATTGGTGCTGGAGTGACTTCTATAGCTGGATTCCCAGCATCAACGCCTGTTGTTTCAAATGTTGAAAATAATTAGCATCTGGATACACATTAAACCAAAGTACCAAGTCCATAAGTACATGTTCCCTATCGTAATTTTTCAGCCTTTCTGTAAACCCAAGGAAGGTATCAACACTGAGGAGTGCCGGGTGTCGGGGTGACTACTTCCATTTACACTCATAGCAAAAGATACTGAATGTAACACAAAAAGTGCACCAAGAAACCCCTAAATTGAGCATTATACCAAAAAATTGCACCGCAAAACCCTAGATTGAAAATCGTGTAAGTAAATGGATTCTTAAATCAAACTTTGATCAGCCACCAACTGCGAATTTCATGTACCTCAATGCAAATTTTGGTAATATCAATCATGTTGAGCAGAATACCAGATCACGAGGTATAACTTATTTGCCCGTAAGTTCCTCAAATAAGCAAAAAACCAAAGGGACAAAACAAGGGGTAATTAACAATGAGAAGTGTGTACCTTTAAGCGTAGAGAGCTTCTGATCGGAGCAAAGTGAGATCCACAGGAAAGCATAGAGAATGCAAAAGAGCAGAAGAGTCGAAGTAGGAGTAAGAGCGGTGATAGCAGCCATGTCGTTTCTACTTTCTCCCTAGATGGAAGGGAGAGACTAGAGAGGGGGGCTTTCGAACTCTCGCACACCCAGATACATATATATTTGGTATTGCGGATGCATGCCGCGTGTGACGGCGCGTTGCTTCTCCGGTAAGCTAGTTTAAAGAAAAGTGACAATTTAAATATGAGAAATTATTTTTATTCTTATCTTTTATTCCTACTAATCTTTTATCCGAACTAAATTGTGCATATATATTAAAATATTATTAGTTTTATTAAATATGATATTTATTATAATTTTATATGGATAGAAATCAATACAATTACTCTTTAAATATATATGTAATTTCCGAGTAAAATATCCTTACTACTTCTAAGTACATGTTTTTTCAATTAAAAATAGACAAAATTTCCTAAAACCCACTATATTTTTATTAATTTATCGAAAAAAATCATTATTTTATTTTTTTTCAAATAAATCACTGTTATATTAAGTTTTTTTATGAAAAACCACTGTTTTATTTTTGTTTTCAGAAAAATTACTATTATTTATAAAAAATTTCAATAAAACCACTGTTATATATAAAAAGTTTTAGAAAAACCATTCAGGACAAAAAGAACTTTTCAAAAAACATCCTTTTTATAAATATTTTTTTCAAAATACTACGTAACTATTGTCCATAAAATAATATTTGTTAACCACCACTAAGGGTAAAAATGATTCGTTTTTTTTTACTAAAACAAAAACCGAACTGAAATTTTTTGTTTTTACCTTCAGAAATACTATCATACCAAAACATATTTATTACTTTAATTACATATAAGAAAGAAAACTGAACCGAAAAAAATTGGTTTTTCTAAAATCCAAAAACCAAATCGTTGTTTTTTCGGCTTCGAGTCTTCAGCTATTTTGGAGGTTTTTTACAATTGTTTTTTTATATGGATTTAGGGCGTGTTTGGCAAAATTAGCTGGAAGCTGGTAGCTGGTAGTGGGTAGCTGGTAGCAGAAAGCTGGTAGGGGGTAGCTGGTAACGGGAAGCTGTGACTTTTAGTTTGTATATGACTGTTCGGCAAAAGTAGCTGGAAGTTTTTAAAATATGTAAAATTACATAAAAGGACATCTGCGCAATTATTGGTTATAGTTTTAAGGGTATTCTAGTAATTAATGGTATAATTGGTAGAGTTTTTTGTTAAACGCTACTTCAACTAGCTTTTAAAATAGTAGCGTTTAGTTTAAAATAAAAACTTCAAGCTCGCGTTGCCGAACGAAGCTTTTGGTTTTTATTAGAGCTATTTCCTAAACGCTAGAAGCTCTCAAACGCTCCAAAAAACTCTGTGCCAAGCACGCCCTTAATAGTTCATATAATTAAATTTTTGTGATGGGATCAATAAATCTTCACTTATCGCATGAATGCCTTTTTTGCAATTTATTTTTGAATTAAATATAACTGTAATAAATAATAGAAATTTACTTAATAGTTCAAGTTTAATAAACGTAAAAAAGCTTTTCAAAATGATTCATATAAGATAGAGAACCAAATATTTGAAAATAAAAAAATACTTGTATAAAATTGAACTGGGTAAAAATAAACACAAAATTACACACAAGCATGTAAAAACACATAGAGACACATGTATATACACATACAAAGTTAACTTATATTTTTGAGCTTATTGCAATATGATATTTAGTGAAACAATTACATTATATTTGACGCATCACAACTAAGCTAGCTTATTTTCAATCTTTTTTATGTTGTCGTATCTGAAAAACAAAAATATAATTTATAAGCTAGTTTTTTAAAAAGCTACTTAGACTGACGTTTCAACAAGTTTATTGAGCTTTTTAAAAATATTTCATATAACATTAATAATTATAAAAAACTCATTTTTTCTACATACCATTTTATAGCATTTTAATTTTCCAGCTATCTTATCAGTTATCGGCTAGTTTTTACCAAACGTCTTTGTATCAACTATCAACTAGTTTTTGAAATAGTCTGCAAACATAACCTAAATAGCTTATAAACTAATTTTATAATAAATTATCTAATATAGTTTTTTGATAGCTCATAGAGATTTTTCCTCAACATTTCTGAATATACCATTATATTATATGCTAGTTTTTAATTATATATCTTATTGTTCTTTTATACCATTTTACATTTATCATATAAATTATAAGCTAACTTTACAAATCGCTGTTATTTTATCAATTAAAAAGTAATTTTTCAACTAAAAGCTAATTTAACCGGTCTTTTAAACTCATAGAGAGGGTATTTATTTGAGAATGGAGTTTGTAGAACGAACCAATGAGCTTTTTACATCCATTAGCTCAAATAGGACAAAGGTTGCGATTTTTTATAGTTATTTGGAGCTTTATCACTTTAATTCCAAGATTTTAATGGATAAGGCACAATCAGGGTTAACTTTGGGAATTCACATGATCAGCTAATAAAAACTCCCTTTAGTTTTGCAACATAGTCATTATGTATTACTAGAGGCAACTGATATTTCCAATTAAGAAATTGATTTATCTACATAATGTACATCACTATTACAACCATCGTACAAGTCAATAAAGCATATAGATATTGCTTCCTTAGGCCAGGCGGAATCATTGTGAGTTGGCCACAGGTTGCCTTGCGGGGCCGCTGACACCGCCGGGATAACGACACTATGGCCCGAAAGATGGAGGATGATAGAGTTTCATATGTTCAAAACATAGAATTAGCTTAGTTTCGTACTTGTTACATTAGTTTGCTGCTTATGAATGGCAAATTCATTCAGTTTAATAAAAATTAACTGATTTTGCTTATGTTCAATAACCAAACATGACCAGAAAATTACTATCTGATATATTTCAATCTAAAAACCAGCTTTTGAGATCATCAATAATAGCATAACTGAAGAAACGTTTGAAGACAAGTGTTGCGTTATGCGAATCGAGCTGGTAAGGTATCATATATATATAAATTCAAGAGACTATGAACATACTAATAATTTTACTGGAACTAAAAGACGTACACTAACAGATTTCGAATTTAATCGAAATCCTAAAAAAAATGCTTTCTTACAAACCAAAATCCCTTTTCAGCATAAAATAAGTAGGAAATACAACAAAGACTATTTCAAGTCAACGAGAAAACTAGAAACAAGAAAAAGATCACCTAGCCCAACTCAAGAAAGCAATTACAATGACAAATGTAAGAATCATGCCTGCATATTTAATCCACTGATCAACTCGGTTCCGCCTTTCGATAATCCTCAATGCAGAATTTGATAGGCCCAGTGTGTTGAGCACATCTAATGCTTTCCGTTGAGCTCCCTGTACAAAAATTCCATCTCACTGAATCGTTCACCATCTGCATATAAATGTAAATACAGAGAATGTTAAGTTAATGAAACCTTTAAGCGCTCCCTTTGTTCAGAGTATTTAGCAAGAATGGCTGCTCCAGTTGCTGATGCTTCTTCCAGCATTCGAGAAGAGTTACGGGCAGACTGCATTGCTTGTGCTTCCTCATCAAAAATTCGTAGAACATGAGATGATTCTCCATTCTGTTCCACATGAATTTATATCAAAAGACGTCAGAAATTTCCAATTCTTAACACTTAACAGAGCAACAGAACGAATTAGAGAGGATGATTTTCATACAGATCTTCCAAGCAATTCTGCCCTCTCTTGTGCTTCCTGCATCCTTCTCTGTTGCCTCTGCATGTACCTATCTAAACTTTCTCTCAAAGAATCAGCCTCTTCAGCTACTTGCTCCACTTTCCTGTCAGATTCCAGATCTTATCAGTGTTTTTGCCAAATCTTAAGGTTAGATCAAATCTCACAATTCTCCCCTTATAGTTGTCACTAATACGGGATTGATGGGGCCAGTTTTCATTTCAAAGCTATTAATTTATAGTTCCTCTACATTCTGAGAATTCCACACTGGAAAGTTAAAGGATCGCCACACTTTATCAATGAAGTTGATTTTTTAGCAAAAACGCCCTAGTTTGGATTGAAACATGATAATGTTGTACAATCAGTTTACAGTTTATCTCCGATTTCCTGCTACATTAAACTCGAAGTCGATCGGAGAGAACAAAAGGTAACGGAAAATGCAGATCACATATCATACAATTTAGAGATGATCACTGAAAACGAGAAACATCAAGAAACGAACCTCTTCCACAGATCTCGTTGGGGCTTTGATGCAACGGATCGCCAGAGCCCATCCATCTCAGAACAAAGGGTTTGGATTTGAGAGATATCCCTCCTAACGGCAACTGATAGTTCGGGTGAGCCGATGGCACCGGCCGATGACGAAAACTCGAGCCGCTCGACCTTCTCCAAATCATCTCTAGATTTCAATAGCAACCGCTTCGATCTCTGATACAGCTCCGACAGAGTACCTCCTCCTTCCACAGCCATAGCAAACAAGAACAAGCCAAGTGAATAAAGTGAGGAGCGGAAGGACGAAAGTGTTACACTTTGGGCCTTTTGTTTTGAA